>JARYGA010017232.1:0-68592 GCA_030545235.1 Helianthus tuberosus | reverse complement strand
TGCAGCCATACCAACTTATGAATGCATTTAAAAAAAAACCCTTTAAAAAGGGATATTTTTATGAAGAAGCAAAATTTATTGTGTTATGTCTATTGACTTTTTTTATTCTGCATTCTTATGTTGTGTTTTTTTAAATCGTGCATTCTTATATATTTTGGGTGATGAGAGTTTGAAATATGAAACAGTTATTTTGTATACGTGCGTGGGATTGAATGAACTTGCTTCTGTTGTTATACAATACGCGAAACCCTAAGACTTTTGTATAACAACCCTTAAAACACCTTATAACGCTCTGTAATAGAAAAACCAAACCCGCGTAACGTTAATTTTAATAAAAAATGAAAATTTAAAATTTTAATATCTGTCGCGGGCTGCGACAGGGTTTATGGGGGTCAGTCGCGGGGCGCGACACCCCTTTACTTGCCGGAAACGTTTTGACGCCACGTGGCACACCTAGGTGCTGACCAGGGAACCCTAGCCGTAGCTAGGGTGCCCTCGCGGGGCGCGACGGGAGGGGAGGGGGACGGTCGCAGGGCGCGAGAGACCTCGAAAAAACCTATAAATTGAGGAGTTGCTGCACTTTAAAAAATCGTTCAATTCTCTTTCTCTCTCAACTTCTATAAAACGAAAATAATAGCTAAAATACCCCCTAAATCACGAAGCTCTGCCCCGTTGTAAGTATTTTAACCCCTGACCATTGGTTCGATACCCTGTCCAATTGATCTGGAACCCAGCAACTGATGCCAAAGCGCTGCCTGTTTAGGGCTATGCTTTGTAAACCAAGTTGGGGTTCTGTCTCGTGACGTATTGATAAAGTTGAATTGGGTTATTATACTAACACGCGTGCATTGTTTATTTTTAATAGGAACCTAAGAAAATCAGCAGAAAGTATCATCAGGAAGCCTGTAGAAAATCATAAGTTTACAATGTGAGTCATTCTTTATTTTTAAACTGTTTTACAAAACTTTAAATGTTATACTTACAGGGGTTAAGTTTGTGTATTCTACAAATTACTGCCAGTATTATGGGGTTTGTATACAGTACTTGATAATCTTCACAATTGGACAATGAGTTAGCCAATGTGTTATATGACCATAGTCATAGATCCGTCGAGTGACAAGTACTTGGAGTTGTTAGATAAAAACATTGTAATTACCCTTAATATTGTAATGTGATAACAAATGTGTCTGTTTACAAAAATGGAATGTACTCGCCAGTATATCTTGCTAATAAAATATTTTCAAAACATGTTTCAGGTAACTTAATGTGAAGCTACTAGAAGCCAGCTATGGAGCACTAAAGGCTTAAATAAAGTGGCTATAATTTACCTGAATAAAAGAAGTTATATTTTCAGCAAACTAGGGTTTATCCCTATAAAAGATATTATAAAGAAAATATGGGTTTTTATCCCATTTGTTTAATATAAAAAGTGGGTGTTTAGCAAACTCTGAATTTATTTCCTAACTACGATCCTGATATCTTAATTCTGCAGCCAAATTAATAAACGCCAATACCACCGGCTCGTGTTCGCGACGCCCGCTCCCAGGGTGGGGTTGGGGGTTGCGACATTTTGGGTGTTAAGGGCTATGATGATGAGCCATTTAAATTTAAGCATCACTTAAATAACTGGTGACGGTGGTGTGCCCGTATGGTGAACCATCTCAAACACCCCACTCCCCGTACGCACCCCTTCCACCCTAAGGTTAAAATACAAATACCATGTTAAAACTGTTTACATCGTTTTCTTAGGAACAATTCGCTCATTTACTATGGTTGTGCTCTTCAAATGAGTTGTTTAATTTAAGTTTGTACTTTTTCAGAATTTGTGACTTATCTATGTAATGGGTCTAATTTTTAAGTTTATGATCTGAGTTTTTTGTACTTTAGAGCTACAATTAAGGGTTTTTTTTTTTTTGCAAGATATAAAGGATTTTTGATCAAAAAATCAAAGTTAATCTGTTGGTTATTTAATTAATTGATATTTCAAATGTGTTTTTATCAGTTCCTCGACCATGACTATCAGACAAAGCCATCGTGCTATGCAGTGTCTTATCCAAAACCACATCAAGAGAGGTAATTACAGCTCTACCCAAAATAAATATTTTCAAGTGAGGTGAGGTGATTATGAATCAAAATACTAATAGCCAATGAAGTAGACTATATATCATCATGACTTTTATGCATTTTATCATGTTGAAGTTTGGAACAAGTTGATCGTAATGATTAACTACAAGTTGCTCTATAGAGCTCAGAAGGATGCCAATGAAGTAGACTAAATGCAATTAGATTACATCTTAAAATAACTAACAAAATTGATTGTAAGTTTTGTTTTCTATTAATATGTAATCAATTATCTTACAAATTTGTGATTTGAAGCATAGATCGGCATGTGATTTGGGATTTGAAGCATGAAGGAATTCTTAAGTCTTTTGAATTAACTTTTGATTTGAGTCTGAAAGCGTAATATGAATGTTTGCTATTGATCATCTTTTAGCTACAATCTAACTCAAACTTCCTTTGATTGTTTTGCAGTCATTGTGGAAGTTTGTTTGGCATACTTTTGACGTAAGGCTGGCAGGACTTCATGGCAGAGGGAAATCACAGGGTCCAATTAATGATTTAACGATAATCAGACGTTACTTGTGGTCTAAAACAGTAGGTGGGCTAATCTCCCTACAGAGCTTCTTTTTGATGTGATTAAGATGTTAGAAGAGAGGGAAATCACATAGCTAGCAAGTAAACATGTTTTTGGCTGTGCTGAGGTTTGTAATTCATGTAGGAGTATGTGTAGGGAAATTGTTAGAACTGTGGGTAGCTTACTTTCCAGTTTGTTAAAAGCAGTTTTTTTTTATCATTTTTCCACATTGATATGCGATAATCTTGGTTAAAAGGCACCTGAGGCATGCACATCTGGGTCAAAATTAGTGAAAATTAGTGTCCGCTGTTGTAACACCCCAAAACCCGAATGTTTATATTGTCATATGTTCCTATAGGACATATCATGAAATAAGTAATTAGGCTATTTAACCTAGTTGAGGGAATGGTAAAAGCTATAGAAAGATGAAAATGGTGCCAATTATGTTTAATTAACAAACACGAGGGACTAGAAGTGGGTTAAAATGAAAGTTGAGATATTAAAAGAAAATAACAAAACACACAAACACACATTCGTGTGTGTTCTGGATCGTTCAGGAGCTCCCAAAGGAGCCAAACCCTAGCTCAACCTTAAATGATCAAATTGAAGGGTAAAGCGAAGCTCAAATTCATGAATAAGCATGGATTAATGATCACCTTCACAAGGGGATCATAAGGTATGTCTCAAAACTAAGATTGGTGAACTTGTATGAAGTGGGTTATGTTTTAATCCGTGAATTTAAGTGAAATTGAGCATGTGTAGGTGTTAGAATCTTCATATAGAACATGGATATTGCATGATTTAGGTTAATTTGATGCTTAGAGGTGAAACCCATTAGTTATGGTGAGGATGATGACTTGAATCATAATCCATGTCTAATTCTTGTGAAAGATTGATGTATTATGTGGTATATGAAGAAATCTTGTTAGCTAAATTGAGCATAATATGAGTTTACTTAATGTTTTGTGGTGTTGATGAATGAAAGCATGAAGTAGGAAGTGAAGCATGATATACTTGTACATTAAGCTTAAATAGTGGTACGCATGCCAAGCGTTTGATGAAATGCCTAAGAGAGCAAATATGTGGAATTGTATGCAAGTTGTAAGTTTATATGTATAGAAAGTGATTGTGATGAATTTAGTAGTTTACTAACTTGAAGAATGTGCTTTAGATGGAACTCGTATAAGAATTCAGGTTGAATGTATATGTTGGTCAAGTTTATGCATTAGGAGCTTGTACATTGTGTTTGAACGGGTGAGGTTGCTATGTGGTCTACTAATCCCTTAATTGCGGTTAAAAGTGAACGTGTACTAAATGTATAGCATATGACCTTACTAGCAAAGGATGATGTTACGAATATGTTAAGTTGATTGTTATAGGGTGTGGTTGTCGAATATAGAATTATGAAAGCATAAGTATGTGTGAATTGATTATGTCTATGTTGTGTATGTGACTAGGTGGTCATGTAGTTGTATGTGTCATACAACATTATGTATGAAATGAATATGATGTCACTAATATGGTCTACCATATCAACATGAATGAGTGTTCAAAAATAGGAAGCTATATGCTAGAAGGTTGACTTTCTGAAAGTCAACCGAGAATTTATAGGATGGTTAGACATTTTGACACAAATGTAAGAATCGAGAGATCATGGAATATGTGTTAGACCAATTATGTGTTATGTGTGACAACGAATTTGGATTTTGTAGATATTGAACAATGTGGTTGACTATTCATGTCGTATGCATGTTAGTGAAAGTCAATGTAGATAAGAGTTGGAAAATGTGTGTTAATATGAATGAGCATGAATACTAACATTACTATGGCATGACGGCATGAAAGAATAGGAACCACACTAGCATGGAAGGCTAACGGATCAAAATGAGGCAAGGAAGCGGTTACGAATACGGATGCACAAGGTAAGTGAGTTTCGAACCTCACTTCTTAGTATAAAATTAAAGTCTATTTATGAAGGTTAGGAGTCTTGTAGGAATGATTGAGAAGGTAAATAAATGGAAAGGAAAGTCGTAATAAGTTGTTAATAGATCACAAGGTAACGAAAAGTGCATGGCGAAATCAAACGGGTCGAACATATATGCGTGAATCGTGTAACGGTAATGTAATTCATATTGTTTAAGGACCTCAAGGTATGGATTTTAAGTTAATTAGGTAGGCAAATGTTTTATGGACAATTAGAAACAAGTTTCAAGTGAAATGGATGCAAAATGAGCAAGTTATGCGAGTTTTGGTATAAAAATGGAAAGCTGATCTGGGCGCCAGCATAACTTACGGTAGCCAGCATAAGTTACGGTGGGTGCTGGGCCTTTCTTTCTGCCGTAAGGCAGTTTAATGCCACCGTAAGGATTTTGGGGCCACCGTAAGCAACGGTAGCCACCGTAGCTTACGGTGGAGGTTAGGTGCAAAATGTAAAGTTATGCATTTCTTTGTTTTTTTTTCTTTGATTTCGGACCTCGTGAACCCATCCCAAGTCCCGATAAGCTTCTATAATGCACCTCAGCACTACCAAATGGCTTGATAAGCTACGGGTGAGTATGGAACTCATATTTAAGATCTGAAATGTACCTGAAAGTCACGTAAAAAGCGTTTAGGAAGCGTGAGTAAGTAATTATAGTTAGGAGTAAGTATGTATGTAGTTGTTCACTCAGGTTTTACTACTCGGAGGTTGAAATTAGGACATGTCAGTAAACCATATTGAATTGTGTGAGTGCTATGTATGAGCTTGTATATATGTACGTATGTAAGGGTGTAAGTATTAGATGACTATAAGTATACACACGGATGTACGTAGGCACGATGTAGTATTTATGGTACACGAATGAATGGGGCTTGAATAGATGTATACATAGCTTCCAAACGTTTGAGTATTAAGTTGCTAATCATATGCCTTGAGAATGAAATGAGATTTGCAGGTATGCTATTGAAATCTGTTGTGCAGTTTTGAGGAATTGGAATGCTAGATTGTACGTGGAAGAATGATTGAAAGGACTTGCAAGAATAGAAAGAATGCGGCGTGGTCATTTAATTATGTATGATAGATATGAATTGTGGTTATCAAATTCTAATGATGTGCATGTTTGTGGTGAATGTAGGTTGCGCAGATTAACATCGGCATAAAGTATTGGAGGATTGAAGATCGAGTCAAGAGCAAGAATTGTACGGGAAGAGTAATCACATAACTGGGGATTTTATATGTAAATGGATGCGATAATTAATAATGAACAATGTAAATCTTTTAGTCAAGTATTAAATATTTCTAGTATTAGACATCAAGTATGTTACATGGCTAATAAAGAAAGAAAATTTTTGGGCTCATTTTTCCGCTACGTCGTTTTCAAGTTATTAATTGTTAGGGTGTTACTGCTGTAGGCTTATTTTGTTGTACGTAGTGCAATGCCTCACCCAAGTGATTTTTTTTCGAATTAATATTCTCGCAACGCGCGATATCGAAAAACACTAGTTCGAGTTAAAAATTCTTAGGTTTTTAATTTTTTTTTCCACGTAATTAATCTAGCTAAGTCATGATATTATGAATGTCTTGCTTGTTAGTTATAAGTGATTTGTAACATGTTATTTTTATATTCCTTCACCGTTGTTTCTCTTTAATTGTTGTTTTTTTTAACTTGTTAAAGTATATAAATTCGTCAAACTTAGTGTTAAAACTAGTGCTAAATTAGTTTTACGAGTAACTTTACATAATAGTAATCAAGTTTCTCAATTGTTCCATCAAAGTCACTCAAAGTTTTTTTGTCTCTCTAAAATCACTCAACTTTTATTTAGTGTTCCAATTATGCGTAATTACCAGGTAAATAGGTTACCACTTGATGATGTGTCAATTTTTTTTTTATTTTTTTGATTCTTTTATGCTTATGTGGAAAATATATAGTGACATAGATTTTGGTGAAAAAAATGAGACTTGCTAATACCTAACTCCAGCTCTCTTTGGTCTTCTTCTCCGGGGAATATAGTTTTCCCGATCATTTTTGTCACACCCCAACCGATGGCGGAATCATCGGTGCGCGTCACTAGGCGAATCAGATTGCTCAAGAGAATCCATAACAACTACATTGCGACAATATTTAATGCGTTCATTATCCCATACTAATAAACAATTACAATCACATGAGCTATCACGAATTTCTTGTTCTCTCAAACAATACAAATCCGACAACCTAGATTTTAGGTGTGTTTCTAGACTTCCTAGCTTGATTTGATGTAGACTGCGACTAAACCTGCAACATACGTTAAAACAACGTCAATACAAAAGTATTGGCGAGTATACAAGTTTAGATAGTGTAGCGTAAATTGTTAAAAGTGCTGCGAATTACCAAATACATAAACGAGATACCTCAATATATATGCATATAAGACAGATACTACCAGCTAAGTCACTCGAGCTGCGATTGCTATTCATCCTAATTAGACCCCAACAGGTTCTATAGTACTATACTAGTTAAGGCGGGACCTTGCGAGTAAAAGTCCTAACACATATGTAACTAGCATCGCGTGTAAATATGCATAACAGTTATTCGCAAGTGATAAATAGTTTGATTGAATAATTCGTTTTTGATACTTGATTTGATAGGAACGTATGTTACACCCAAAATGCGATAAAAAGGGTTCGAGTATACTCACCGTCGGTGTTCAGCAAGTAAACACAACTTCGCTGGATTGAAGGGAGCGCGTCTGAGATTAGCCTGATTACAGATTGATAGCGTAAGCGTCGAATAGTGCGTTAATCGGGGCAGCGTACCAATTGTCGGATGGCAATCCGATCGGATGGCCAGTCGACCGGGTGGCAATCCGTTCGGATGGTCATCCGATCGGATGACCATTCGATTGGATTGTCACCTCGTTTGGTATGGATGTGTTTGTGTATGATGGTTTGCCTTTTGAAGTTTTTGTTGTAGCATTTTGAAGACATAGAAGTATCTCTACCCTTCAGGTCGATCGATCGAACGGCGGCTCAATCGGGTGACGATCCGATTAGTAGGACACTTAGTGACAACAAGTTCACAGCAGTTTGTCACTCGATGGGATTGCAATCAGATCGGGTGAAAATCCGTTTGGAACTAACTATGCATTGAACATGTTGAAAATTGTTTAAGTGTTGAAGTTTAAAACATCACATGATCGAATGGTCGTTCGATGGGACGGCAATCCGATCGGACGGCAATCCGTTCGACGTTCAAAACTTTTGAAGAGTTGAAATATGGTTTAAGTGTGGAACCAAGTGCAAGCCGATCGGACGGCTGTCCGGTCGGGTGGCAATCCGATCGAATGGTAATCCGATTGGACGGCAATCCGTCCCGGCAGCCTGATCGTCTTGACACTCGTTCGTTTTGAAAGTTTTGCGGTTTTCTCGAGACGGTGTGACAACGTGCCAAACAACAGAACCCTATCAACGCCCAGGTGACCCGATCGGGCAGGAATCACCCTAGTCCGATCAGTCCTCTGTTTGAGACGGTTGCTCATGTTTAACCCGAAATCAGTAGTCTCTTTGATAGAACTCAGATCTTGAACCAACGCTTCACTAAGAACGAGTAGAAGATCAGAACAACCTCCCATTCTACTGGTTTTGAGTGCATTGAGTGTAAAAGAGTTGAAAGAAGGTTAGAAAACCATTATTCAATCCTTTTATCCATGAATATGTGTAGATCTTTGCGAAAATGTTGTTTATTCTTGTGGAAATCCTTCAGATCTGAGTGGTTCTTGGTGGAATGTGGCCAACACTTGAAGTTCATAAGAACTCCATGATGACATTACCCTAGAACACCTCAAATCCATTGATTTCATGGTTAAAAGTTGAGATTCAAAAGATAGAAAGGTGTAGGAGTGCGTGTAGATCATGAAAGTACAAGATTTGAGGTGGAAACTTACAAGAATTGTGAGAAATCGAGAGGAAAGGGCCCCAAAGCATGTTGGTCGAGTGAGAGCTGTCACATCACTGTTCAAGTGATGTGACAAGTGCTATTTATAGGTGAAGAGGGGTGAAGGGGGAGAAATGCAACGGATCGGATGGCAATCCGATCGGGTGGCTGTCCGATCGGGTGGCAATCCGATCCGGTGGCCACTCGATCGATCAGTCACTCGATCGGCGGTCTCCGACGTGTTGCGTTTTGATGTTTCGTTTTGTTTGTTAAGCTATAGCGATAGTTTGGTCACACCTTTTCATATCCATATTCATATATTTAGTACAATTAGTCACATAGGGTCGTATAAATATCCACATTTCAAAGTTGCGATACAATAACCGGGTTTCGTTTCGAATATGCGTTACTCTGTGACGCTTCACGTCCGTCGAGGAGGGTAGAATAGGTCCTCACTCAACGTCATCGTGAGCGTTGGTGTGTGTGATGCGATGTGTTATAGCGATAAAATATGCGTAATATGCGAAAATACTGCGAAATAGCGATGTATGCGATATAGCTACATTATGATCCGAATCTCTGATGCTAGGCGTAATGAGTATAACGAGTAGTAACAACGTACGGACGTGCGGGTTGTTACAGTCTCCCCTGCTTTAGGAAATTTTGTCCTGAAATTAATCCACAAGAAGGGTTGCGAGGATCGATGCGAGTGGGAGTAGCGATTTAAAAGCGTCAAAATAAGCGAGCGATCCATGGAAATTCGACGAGGGAGAGTGTCGCGATGACTGGCGATGGCAGCGAGTAAGGCGATTCGTATACAAAAGATGGCAACATACAAAAAGCGATCCAAAAGTGCTTTGAATTCTCGAAAAGTTGATTAATTCGAAAAAGGTTTAAAGAAACTTGTTTATGAAAAATCTTTCCACCGAGCGGCGTTAAACTGTTTCGATGTTCACACCGGCGTTGTGAGTGGGGTTTTATTAGGTTACTAAAAGATTTTAGGGTGTTTAGAACTCGTTTTACGAAATTTTCTCGTCACGCGGCAGTAACTTGAGTCGATTGTCACACCAACGTTAAAAGATAGTCTCGTTTTGTACATAGGTTTTGATTAAATTTTAGAAAAAGTTTTGTAAGAAAAGCTTTGTTTACACAAAGGTTTTAATAATATCAAAAAGTTTTTAAATTTAAAGTCGGCCCTGCATGGCACTTTCACATGAAAGTTCAACAATATGGCTAAAACACTTATATATAGGAAGTACCAGCGGCGTATCCACCATGTTTTAGCCATATGGCTTCCGTCCCATGAGGCGGTGTCATGTGTGTCGACATTGTACTGATAGGTTTCGATTCCCTCGGTCCAAGCGAAAGATGGTCAGACCAAGTGTAAGAGAGGGATTGAGCAAACTGAGCGAGGTAGTCGTTTTCGAACTCAGTTGAGCGATACGGGCAAGTACGATAAGCGGTACGCGATAATTGATGGCACAAAACAAACATAATAAGCAAAGGCGACGACGACAAGCAAAAAGCGATGAGCGAGTGACAGCGACAACCGTCAAGCGATAGGCGACGATCGATGCGTTGCAAGTGATGGGAATATGTGATTTGATTAGATTAAACAACACCACATCTTTAACTAACATTAAGCCCCACATGGCCTTTTTCCACTAAAGTCTGCTAATACGGCTAAAACACTTATATATAGGAAGTACCAGCGGCGTATCCACCCTGTTTTAACCCTTTCAGTTTCGTCTCGTGAAGCGAGCTCAGGTGTGCTAACATAACGCAGATAACATACATAACGGTAGCGATAGCGATGGCAATAAACGTTAAGTGATACACGATGAGCGATGGAGCGAAACACAAGCGATAGATCGATACCCACGATATGCGATAGTGCGATGCACATAATAAGCGATTGAGCGAACACACTATAAGCGATTGAGATTGCGAGATAGATTCTAGCGATAAAGCGATTGCGAGCGTGTTGACTTACGAAAAGTCTAGTGATTACACGCTTTAAGTTGCGATTGAGATTGTTACGCCTTGCGATGTAGTGTAGTGTGTCGAAAATAGAATTAAATAGTATACTTGGTCTAATAACGTTCAACTTGTATGGCACTTCCTTCACAAGACATTGGTTGGCATGACGAAGCACTTATATATAGGAAGTACCAGTGGCGTATCCACCATGCTTCCACCACACACCTCTGTCCCGTGAGTTGGTGTCATACTGTGTTGACACGGTCAAGACGCTTATATATAGGAAGGACCAGCGGCGTATCCACCACGCTTAACCATGCTTTTAACGTTATGGCATTATTGAAACTCATTACGATCTCCGTACACTAACCAACATAATCCCGTGTGCACCCATGATTAAGTTGTCCCTTGCACGTTTATCGCAACCCGCTTCAAAAACGCATAGTAGGGGAAAACACATTATATAGTACCTAGTGCTAGTATATAGTCCGTGCGAGAGATAAATAGAATCCACATTGCGTCGAGAAATAGTTCAACATGCAAAAGAAATTAACGGTGAAAATCGTATCATTACAACAACATTGGAAGCATAATTAATGTTGCTATGGAGGACTTCTACGGAGACTGCGATTGTTGCTGGAATTCCTCAAGTCTGCGGTCTCGTGCGGCAGTGTTGGGTAACATGACCATACCAGTTGAAATTTACGCAAAAGAGACAGTTAGCTTCTGGCGGGTGATAATACGTACACATGAGACACAGGGGATGAGCTCAGTTGTAGTCGCGCTTCGAGTGAACTGGGATTGCTTGGAGAGATTCTGGTTATGACAGTTCAGTTGTTGAAGAGTTTGGGCTCATGGTCTTTCGTTTGCGGCTGGGCTGAGCTTCCTGTAACGGTACGTTGTCGTCAGAGGATTCGTCCGAGGACTCACCTAAAGAATCATCAGTAGAATCATCGGAGGAATCATCAGAAGAATCGATGACGATCGCTTGCTGTGCTTCTTTGACAGGATTCTTGGAGAAAGATCCGTCCAAGACTCGTTTGTCGTTGATTTCTGCGGCCAAGCGATAGGTTTCTTCGATGGTAGCAGGTCTTGCAGCTTCGACAAAATCACCCACATATTCAGGTAAGCCGCGAATGTACTTCGTGATGGCTTTTTCTGAAGTGTTGACTTGACTTTAGCAGATTATGCTAAGTTGTTTGAACCTTGCGGTGTAGCCAGTATTGTCACCTTCGACTTGCTTGATTTTCCAAAATTCGTTTTCAAGTTTCTGGACTTCGTGGGGAGGGCAGTACTCTTTCTTCATGAGCTCTTTCAGATCATCCCAAGAGAGAGCGTAAGCTGCAGAGATCCCCCATTTGTTACGTTCGGCTGTCCACCAGTTGAGTGCTCGCGATTTAAATACTCCGGTAGCGCAAGTAGTACGGAATCCATCAGGACACCCACTCTGACGAAGGGTAATCTCGATAGAATCGAACCACTGAAGTAGCTGGGAGACACCTCATTCACCCGTGAATTCCATCGGATCACAGGCTTTGAAGTGTTTTTAGAGGAAAGCAGATTGCGGCGCTTCCGTCTTAGAGTCCTCCGGGGTTCGAGAGTTGCTGAGAGAGTGCACTTGAGCGACAATTTGAGGAATGACCTTGGCCACTTCCTTGGCCACAAGTGAGGCAATCCTCTTCTCGGCGCTTCGTTTGGCTCTTCTCTTAGCTGTTTGTCTCGAGGTAGAGTTGTTGGAAGGCATCTAGACAGAGAGAGATTTAGAGTGAGATTCGATCATAATGATTTTTGAGTTTTGCGATGCGATTGAGCGCGATCAAAACTTGTAGCGAGTAATATAATAGATTTCACATAGGAGCCACATAGGAGACACAAAATTCCCAGATTCCCACACAATTGATTCGCTTGTATTTACATATATAGTTGTAGTTTATGCTTACACACATACATGTCGGGATAGAATGCACGAGGACGCGATGAAGAGGGAGAGAGCGATAGCGAAAGCGAGTAATTAGACATTAGTTTTGTTGCGAACATTCGGTTTTGTTTTAGATTGCGATGGCTGTGAGAGTCATGCGGTTGCAAAAACTGGGAGCGAAAATCGATAAATCAAGAAATCGATAAAGCGTAAAGTTTTAAATTGTAAACACATAAGCGTAAATAGATTCCATAAAGCGTAAAATCGGCAGGTCACATGCTAGAAATATAGATAGAGTGCCTCGGGTGTTTAGGCGTCGACTGCCCAAGGTAACCCAACTATACCCAACAAGCTCGTGCACGCGCGTTGCCCTAGAAGGCTTATGCTTCCACTAGGATGCAGCTCATGGCATTCGTCTTCCTGGTCATTGCGTCTCTCGAGTTATTGTTATAGCCGAGTCCTTGGTGAGAGCTTTTGAAAACCATTTTATAGAGAGCGGAACGGTTTATTAAGATACGGGTTTCACCCCTGACTTAATTACTTCGCTCCTAGCTGTGGTTGGGCTCTTTGAATAAGTTTGAGAGTTTCCACTAGAATTCGAAATGGAGACTTTCGCCGAGATGTGGATGTCACTCCTAGCTCGACGGAAAGTCCTCATGCTAGAAAAATGTGCTGAGTGAGCAATCTTATCGAGAGTTCTTGGTTTTCACGCCTGATCTCGACTGGACCACTCGGTTGTGTTACACGAGTATTTTCGAAAATGTGTGTATTGTGTTGGCCTTAGGAAAGGCTAAGTAACAGTCCAGCCTTAGGAAAGGCTCTTCGCGTGAAATTGTGGTATGCGGTATTCATGCGAAGTTGTAGTTTTTGCGGATTCGAACGAGAGTATCAAGTAGGCCCGTACGATTCCTACTGGATTCATACGAGTCGGCCCGTTGGTACTTAGACTATAGACTAGGTCATTCCAAAACAACAAACCCGGACTAGGTCGTGTCTTTCCTAATTCCCTATAGTTATGGCTCTGATACCAATCTGTCACAGCCCAACCGATGGCGGAATCATCGGGGCGCGGCACTAGGCGAATCAGATTGCTCAAGAGAATCCATAAAAACTACATTGCGACAGTATTTAATGCGTTCATTATCCCATACTAATAAACAATTACAATCACATAAGTTGTCACGAATTTCTTGTTCTCTCAAACAAAATCCAACAACCTAGATTTTAGGTGTGTTTCTAGACTTCCTAGCTTGATTTGATGTAGACTGCGACTAAACCTGCAACATACGTTAAAACAACGTCAATACAAAAGTATTGGCGAGTATACAAGTTTAGA
Organism: Helianthus tuberosus; assembly: GCA_030545235.1. Classification (NCBI taxonomy): domain Eukaryota; kingdom Viridiplantae; phylum Streptophyta; class Magnoliopsida; order Asterales; family Asteraceae; genus Helianthus; species Helianthus tuberosus. The sequence goes on along the minus strand of JARYGA010017232.1, from coordinate 54,832 downwards.
TAGTGTAGCGTAAATAGTTAAAAGTGCTGCGAATTACCAAATACATTAACGAGATACCTCAACATATATGCATATAAGACAGATACTACCAGCTAAGTCACTCGAGCTGCGATTGCGATTGCTATTCATCCTAACTAGACCCCGTCGGGTTCTATAGTACTATACTAGTTAAGGCGGGACCTCGCGAGTAAAAGTCTTAACACATATGTAACTAGCATCACGTGTAAATATGCATAATAGTTATTCGCAAGTGACAAATACTTTGATTGAATAATTCATTTTTGATACTTGATATGATAGGAACGTATGTTACACCCAAAATGCGTTCGAGTATACTCACCGTCGGTGTTCAGCAAGTAAACACAACTTGGCTGGATTGAAAGGAGCGTGTCTGAGATTAGCCTGATTACAGATTGATAGCGTAAGCGTCGAACAGTGCGTTAATCGGGGCAGCGTACCAAGTGTCGGATGGCAATCCGATCGGATGGCAATCCGATCGGATGGCCAGTCGACCGGGTGGCAATCCGTTCGGATGGTCATCCGATCGGATGGCCATTCGATTAGATTGTCACCTCGTTTGGTATGGATGTGTTTGTATATGATGGTTTACCTTTTGAAGTTTTCGTTTTAGCATTTTAAAGACAGAGAAGTATCTCTACCCTTCAGGTCGATCGATCGAACGGCAGCTCGATCGGGTGACGATCCGATTAGTAGGACACTTAGTGAGAACAAGTTCACAGCAGTTTGTCACTCGATCGGATTGCAATCAGATCGGGTGAAAATCTGTTTGGAACTAACTATGCATTGAACATGTTGAAAATTGTTTAAGTGTTGAAGTTTAAAACATCACATGATCGGATGGTCGTTCGATCGGACGACAATCCGATCGGACGGCAATCCGTTCGACGTTCAAAACTTTTGAAGAGTTGAAATATGGTTTAAGTGTGGAACCAAGTGCAAGCCGATCGGACGGCTGTCCGGTCTGGTGACAATCCGATCGGATGGCAATCCGATTGGACGGCAATCCGTCCCGGCAGCCTGATCGTCTTGACACTCGTTCGTTTTGAAAGTTTTGCAGTTTTCTCGAGACGGTGTGACAACGTGCCAAACAACAAAACCCTATCAACGCCCAGGTGACCCGATCGGGCAGGAATCACCCTAGTCCGATCGGTCCTCTGTTTGAGACGGCTGCTCATGTTTAACCCGAAATCAGTAGTCTCTCTGATAGAACTCAGATCTTGAACCAACGCTTCACTAAGAACGAGTAGAAGATTAGAACAAGCTCCGATTCTACCGGTTTTGAGTGCATTGAGTGTAAAAGAGTTGAAAGAAGGTTAGAAAACCATTCTTCAATCCTTTTATCCATGAATAAGTGTAGATCTTTGCGAAAATGTTGTTTATTCTTGTGGAAATCCTTCAGATCTGAGTGGTTCTTGGTGGAATGAGGCCAACACTTGAAGTTAATAAGAACTCCATGATGACATCACCCTCGAACACCTCAAATCCATTGATTTCACGGTTAAAAGTTGAGATTCAAAAGATAGAAAGGTGTAGGAGTGCGTGTAGATCATGAAAGTATAAGATTTGAGGTGGAAACTTACAAGAATCACGAGAAATCGAGAGGAAAGGGCCCCAAAGCGTGCTGGTCGAGTGAGAGCTGTCACATCACTCTTCAAGTGATGTGACAAGTGCTATTTATAGGTGAAGAGGAGTGAAGGGGGAGAAGTGCAACGGATCCTATGGCAATCCGATCAGGTGGCTGTCCGATCGGGTGGCAATCCGATCGAGTGGCAATCTGATTGGGTGGCCACTCGATCGATCGGTTACTCGATCGGCGGTCTCTGACTTGTTGCGTTTTGATGTTTCGTTTTGTTCGTTAAGCTATAGCGATAGTTTGGTCACACCTTTTCATATCCATATTCATATATTTAGTACAATTAGTCACATAGGGTCGTATAAATATCCACATTTCAAAGTTGCGATACAATAACCGGGTTTCGTTTCGAATATGCGTTACTCTGCGACGCTTCACGGCCATCGAGGAGGGTAGAATAGGTCCTCACTCAACGTCATCGCGAGCGTTGGTGTGTGTGACGCTATGTGTTATAGCGATAAAGTATGCGTAATATGCGAAAATACTGCGAAATAGCGATGTATGCGATATAGCTACATTATGATCCGAATCTCTGATGCTAGGCGTAACGAGTATAACGAGCAGTAACAACGCACGAACGTGCGGGTTGTTACCATTTTCTCCGGTGACTTTTTGTTTATTTTGATCATCCATCAAAGAGATCAAACTAGTAATTAAAAGAAATCGAGATGGAGAAACTTGTATATGTATGTACAACTACTAAACTCGTCAAAGAGATCAAACTAGTAATTAAAAGAAATCGGGATGGAGAAACCTGTATATGTATGTACAACTACTAAACCCATCAAAGAGATCAAACTAGTAATTAAAAGAATTCGAGATGGAGAAACTTGTATATGTATGTACAACTACTAAACAACATGCATGTATTTGGGGACGATAGATGAATTAGGGTTGTGAATTGTGAAGAGTTTGAAACCTTGAAATGGTGTTTCTTTTGAGTTTTTTTTTATTAATGTCTTTTAATATTTTTTGTAAATAATCCAAGTCACCATATATTTTCCAAATCATTATTTTATATTTAAAAAGATAAGAACCTGACACGTCATCAAGTATAACCTGTTAACCTCATAATTACGCAAGATTGAAATACCAAATAAAAGTTAAGTGACCTTAGAGAGACAAACAAAGTTTGAGTGACTTTAGTAGAATAAAAAGGAAACTTGATTACTATTCTGTGAGGTTTTCCCTTTAGTTTTATAACACAATGCATTAGAAACTGCTAAACATTTGTGTTAAATGTGTAATTCCATAGATTAGGTCGCTTAAATGAAAGATCAAAACAAATTACGCTATGGTAGTATCGTAAATAGCTAAAATTTTAACAATACAGCGTATGGATTGATGTATACATTACGAGATATCAAAATTTTGCATGGTGAGAATTAGGGGTGTGCATGGTTCGGTTCGGTTCGGTTTTTGGGCAAAACCAAAACCAAAACCGAAATGTCGGTTTTCGGTTTTAAAAAACCGTTCGGTTTGGATTTTTCTGGTTTCTACACCGGTTCGGTTCGGTTTTTCGGTTATTTCGGTTTTTGGAACAAAATTATGTAAAATTAAAAAAATTAAAAGTATAATATAAAATTTAATAATCTTTTTTATATGTTACATTTAAGTTATTATATTTAACCTTTTTAATTATATTGTTCAAATAAACCTAACATTCTAATTTATTTTTATGTTTCTCCAAAGTTTTTTACGAAGACATTTTCTTTTATAATACTCTGAAGATTATTTAATTTTTATATTAAGTTTTGTTATTTCTTGTAAGCGATAAATAAACATGTTAAAGTTTTTATTATAAATACTTAATATTCAAGAATAAAATTAATAATTTCTACTAGCATTGGTTAAACACTTAAACTGAAACATAAAAATATGTGGACCAGGCCTACTATAGTAATTTATCGGTTATTGAAAATGGTTATCTAAAACTGAACCAAAATTTTCGGTTATTAAAAATTCGAAAATCAAATTGTCGGTTTTTGTTTCGGTTTGGTTATTCCGGTTCGGTTTTTCCGGTTACGGTTCATTGTTTTGGTTTTTTGCTCACCCCTAGTGACAATATTGTAGATAACTAAAACACTAGTATTATAGTGTATGCATTGTTCTACATACTGTATGTTTTAGTAATAGTACTCTAATACATTTTTTTTTCTAGTACAGTGAATATGGGTTTAAAATGAACCATTGTAATAATTTGGATGCAACACTATGGGTCTATTTGGTATGGGTTAATGAAATGGACGAAGAAAAGCAATGAACGGGGTAATGGAATGGACAACTTAACGAAATTGATCATTTCATTCTATTGTGATATTTGGTTACTCATATATGAATAAAATAAATCATTACTATACAATTTGATAAACAAAAATAGATGAAGTAACGGAACACAATTGTATTAAAGACGACAAAAATATAATTGTCTCAATAATAATAATAATATATTAATGGTAAAAAATTAATAATAAAATTTTTTATATATATTAATATTAGTATGAATATTAATAATAATAATAAGGCAAATTGGATTTAAATAATCCCAACTCACTGTTATTGGCCAATAATAATCCCAACTCATTTAATCACCAATAATAATCCGAACTATTTACTTTTGTTTGTAAAATACTCCTAGTTAAAAAAACACTAACTAGGTTAAAAAAGTGCTGATGTGGCATGCCACGTCACCTGCCACATCAGTTGCCACGTCATCAAAAATGCCACGTAGACTGCCACATCAGCTGCCACATCATCAAAAAATGCCACATCAAGTGCCACGTCAGCAAAATTGCTGATGTGGCATGCCACGTCACCTGCCACGTCAGCAATTTTTTAACCTAGTTAGTGTTTTTTTAACTGGGAGTATTTTACAAACAAAAATGAATAGTTCGGATTATTATTGGTGATTAAATGAGTTAGGATTATTATTGGCCAATAACAGTGAGTTGGGATTATTTAAATCCAATTTGCCTAATAATAATAATAATATAAATATAATATATTTTTTACCATTCCTTGAAGGAATGGAAAAACACTCTCATATCAATAAATGGAAATTGTTATATTTGAAAGGAGTTATATTCCTTTGTAATACTCCATTCCATTACCAAATAATAACCAAACTTGTTTTTATTCATTCCATCAGAATAATCCATTCTATTTCACCTTCTATTCGTTGATACCAAACGCTACCTATGTGTCAGAAAAATCACCCGAAACACACACACACACATATATATATATACACATTTGGGTATTGCATAATTTTTAGTTTTTAGCTCTTGTAATAAACAATCTATTATGCTATTTTAGTATTACTAATTAACATATGTTAGTTTTAACTCGTATGATAAAACAAATACGTTATATATATATATGAAGTTTTTTTACAAATTTTATAATTATATATTGTTTATTATATAAACCCGTGTTGCACGAATTCATAGTTTAGTAATCTATACTATATAACAAAAGATACCACTTTAGGGACACTTGTCATCATGTTAGGCCATCTCTTATAGATAATTATTATTTTATTTTAATCTTTTCTAATTAATTTCATATCTTATATTATAGATAACCCTCCTACTAAATATTATTAGTTTAATATCTTATGGATAATTATTATTTAGTTTAATCTCCATCTCATTTATAATATTATTTATTTGAATACAAAATTACATTTACTCGACCCATGTAATACATGAGGTTTTTTAAAATATAATTTTTTATTATTTGATATATAAAATTAGATTTATTCAATTCGTACAATACACGGGGTTTTTTTTAAGGATATATACTTTTTATTATTTAGTACAGAAAATTACATTTATTCAAACCGTGTAATGCACATATTTTTAAAGATGTAATTTTTTTATTTGGTATATAAAATTACATTTATTCAACCCGTGTAATAAATGAGAGTTTTTAAACATGTATTATTTTATTATTTGGTAAACAATATTACATTTATTCAACTCATGTAATATACGTGGTTTTAAACTTTTTTATTTGGTATATAAAATTACATTTATTCAACTCGTACAATATGGTTCTTATAGATATAACTTTTTATTATTTAATATATAAAATTATATTTATTCAACCCGTACAATAAATGAGGTTTTTAAAGATATATTGTTTTATTATTTAGTATATAAAATTTATTTATAAAAACCCGTGTAATAGACCGAGTTATAATAACCTAGTAATAAGATATACTTCAATTCTTTACATACATTAGTGAATAATTGCTGAACGGGAATTCACACATCTTCTAAGGCTACAAGGGGTACCTTAACATTGGGGTGTTTCAATGTAAAATGACGGGAAGAGGCGAGAGACTCTGTTGGTGCATCCGTCTGTCGCCTACGTCTTGTATCGAGTCTTGATTAGAGATAGATAGTTTAGGGCTCGGAATCTAAGAATTTGGTATTTGAAGGTGATTCCGCTTGAAATGACATCATATCATTTCAAGTGAAACCCCTTAACTTTCTGATTCCACTCGAATGTAACTTTCTGATTCCGCTCGAAAGTAATAGGCTGATTCCGCTCGAAATGGACTTGCATGTTCAAGCTGAATCAAAACACCTATAAATAGGTGTCTTTGGGGCGAAATCAGTATCGAAGTCTTCCGGTGAGCCACGAAGTGCTGCCGAAGTGTCGTCGTGATTGTAATCAGCATTTTTATCAATAGAAACGACAGATTAAAGTGAATACGGCTGAAATAACACTGATTCATTAGTTTCCGCCTCTTGAATTGGTGAATTACTCTTCTAATCAACTCGTTCGGGTCCGAAATCGATCCTACAAGTGGTATCAGAGCTCAGGAGGAAGAGTTCTATATAATTCAGCTGAAAATTCTGTTTCTACACCTTTCTTTTTCAATCTGAACATCATTTCACGGTCAGAATTGGCTCAGATTTTCACACACTGTTCGGAATTGATAGTTAACAAAGCCTTAGAAGTTTCAAGTCAAAATTCGAACTAAAACTGGTTATTTTTGAGGTTCCGCTTGAAAACACTCGAGAGTATGATGACGTCACAGTGCTTCCGCTTGAATTGTGGTCTTGATTCCGCTCAAAATCGTGATTCAGCTCGAGATTTGATTCTGATTCCGCTCCAAATCGACATTCAGCTTGAAAGTTTCCGGGTGATTCCACTCCAACTGAGATTCCGCTCGAAATTTCAGTTTGATTTCGCTCCAAATTGTTGTTGTGATTCCGCTCCAAAGTTATTAGTGATTTCGCTCAAAACTGGTATTCAGCTTGAAAATTTCGAATTGATTCCGCTTGAAATTTCAGATTCAGATTTCACTTGAAGTTTCTGATTGATTTCGCTTGAAAAGGGACTTTGTTTGTTTTTGCTATTTCGCTTGAATAGGCTGTTGTGATAAATTCTTGAATTCCGAATCATGGACGACGAATTTTATAACGCATTCGCTACTCCGGTTACCCCGATCAGTATTGCACAGAACACGATGATGGAAAACGAAACAGGGACATCACAGAAACCGCCTAAGCTCTTGGATATTGATGATTACAATGGTTGGTCCAAACGCTTTGGAAATTGGGTTGAAGCTTATCACTTGGATGCTTGGGAACACACTGAAGTCACATATGAAAGGCCCACAAGAAATGGTATTCAGTTAACAATCAGACATATGAGTGCTGAGGAGAAAAATAAGTATAGAGATGAGAAATTGATGGTGAGTCTGCTTCAGCAAGCAATTAAAGAGGACATTTTGATTTTGCTTCAACATGATGGAAGTGCATATTCAATCTGGACTGAATTGGAAGCAAAGTCTATAGGAAGTGATGATATGCTTAAAAACAAGATGTCTCTCATGAAGAAAGAATTTGATCTATTTCGTGGGTTGAAATCTGAAAATACCAAACAAATTATTGAGAGATATTGTAACTTGGTGAGAAATATGATGAAATTAGGGATCAAAAAGGATACTGATGAGCTGATTGAGAAACTTGCTGATGCGTTACCACATGATACTTGGGGAACATTCCTGATGATGTTGAGAAACAATCGGAAGGAATATAAAAAGTTAACATTGGGAGAATTTATCAAACATTTGGAAGCTCAAGAGATGGAGCAAAGAAAGATTGCCAGGATGAAGAACTACGATGGAGAACAAGACATCGGCTTGTATTTCAAGAGTGGTGTTAGTGAAAAGACAAATTTTTCTCCAAAGGTTGAAACGGCTTATAACGCAAAAGGTTCTTCTGAAAGTGCATCTCAGGGATCAAGCAACACAACATGATTATCTTCATTTCCAACCTATGATCCACAGTTTTCTACGACAAAGAGTGGCAAAGTTCTTCAATGTAACATTGCCTTAAAGCTTGAGAATGATCAGAATTATACTGAGGAAGTTGCAAAAAGTCACATGTCTTTGTTGGTGACCGTGCTTGAATCGTATGCAGGTTTAGTTGCAGGGAGGATCGGAAATCCAATGCTTACGAAAGAGGATTATGATCAAATTGATGCCGAGGAAATGGAATTGATGGATATTAAATGGTGCATGGCTAGTGTGTTGAGACGGGCTGAAAAGTTTAAACAAATCACAGGCAGAGATGATTTTCGTGAGGTACATGTTTCAACTTTAGGTTTTGATAAGTCTAAAGTTACTTGTTTTCGTTGCAGGGAAAAGGGACATTTCAAGAGAGAGTGCACAAATCGAGAAGCGAGTGGAGCTCAAAACCCTTTCGGAAACAACGATTACTACAACAACAGGCACCACATCAGGCATATCAACAACAACAGGCACCACATCAGGCTCAAACTGCACATGGTAGAAAAGAAATTGAAGATTCAAAGAGAGCATGTCTGGTTAATCAGGGCAAGGATGGTGGATTCAGTTGGGATAAATCCATTCCAACAGACAGCAAAGTGTGTTTGGCAGATCAAGATGATGAAATATTGCCTGAAGGTTTCAGTTGGGACAATTTTTGCCCAGACCAAGAATTCATGGCCAAAGAGATGTCCAAAGAGATGTCAAATGTTAAAGCCTTTATTGCTAATGCTTATGATGAGTATTGGGCTGTAAAATACAGAAGAGTCAGGGAAGCTGAAGAAGAAAAATGGAGAAAAATTGAAGAAGAGGAAGAAGAAGAAGAAGAAGAGAGGTTAAAAGCTGAAGCTGAAGCCGAGAAAAAGAAAAGAGCTGAGTTTTTTCAAACGAAAAGAACAGTCAAAGATGTTCCGGAATTTGAAATCAAAGTTGATACTGAAGCAGTCAAAGTTCCTGAAAAGTGTTTGAATTGTGATTCTTTGATCATGCAAAACAACGAGCTGCTACACAACATAAAAAGATTGAAAGAATCTTATGATACTTTGAACAGAGAGATTAACAAGTACACTGAGTCGAACAGTGAACAAGCCGTTGCATTGAATACACTCAAAGGAGCTTACATGAGACAGCTTGATGATGTCAACTATTACACAGAAAAGTGTGCTGAGCTGGAATTGAAGCTGGCAACACAAAAGATTGAAACTGAAAGAGTCAACAATTTATTGAAAAGTTACTCACGTTCTACTTTTGTTGTTGACAGGATTTACCCGATCGTTGAAAGAATGAAGACATTTGAAGAAGAGAAGACTTCGGAAGACAAGAATTCCGAGACAAAAGAAGAGGATGAAGTAGAAATTTCTGGTAAGAAACCAAGTGTTGTCTACAATAGATGTCCGCCCCCAGTCGAAAATGGATATTCGCCTCGAAATCCAAATTCCAAAAGAGTCAAAAAGGCAATTAACTTACAATGGGAGTCAGGGTCGTCGGATAATTTGCCAGAAAATATTGATGTTACGTTCACATCGTCTGACACTGATCATGAGTCCGAGTTGATTAAACGTGTGGTCAATCAAGTGTTAGATAAAGATGACATAGAGGAGTCAAAAACGGAGTCCAAATCTGAGTCAAAGTCTGAATCCGACAAGTCAAAGTCAACAATCAAAAAGGACAAACGGGTTTATGATAAGGAATTTTTGCTATCAAAATCTAATTTGAATGACGAATCGGTCAAAGTAGCATATACTTTGAAAGATTCTGACAAATTATATTCTGATGAGATTTTTCCAATAAGAAGTGTTAGAATTGAAATGATTAAAAAGGTTTTCAAAATTACAGAAATTAATATTTCTGAAATAAAAGATTTAAATCTTTCTGGAAAACCTAAACAATACACTTCAAGAGATAAACAGAGAATTAACAAGAAAATGGGTTACAATTGTGGTTATAATTTTCAAAAGAAACCAAACCATAATGGTAATGTCAAAAAGAAAGGTCTTGGATTTAATCAACCGAAAAATCATAAAAATGAAAAAGTTTATAAACCAAAAACTGTGTTTGTTTCAGGAAAATCTTTAGAAGATGAGAAAGAGCAAGAGTTCAGAAAGCAGACAAACAAAGAATTCCTTGTCAAAAAGCAAGAAGAAGTGAAGAAAAGTGTTGCTCAGAAGACTACAGAGACGAGAACCTGTTTTCAATGTAAAACAGTCGGTCATATTGCAAGAAATTGTCCAAAGGCAATCCAAACAAAACAGGGAGTCGCTGGTAAACTCAAAGAAAAAGTTGTTGAGAAAACTGAACTTACAACCAAAAAATTTACAGGTTTTGAAAATTCAACTTTTGAGGTTGGAGAATGTTCAAAGAATGTGATGAAAAGAAAAGAAAATATGAATAACCAAATATGGGTGGTTAAGGGTTCAGGAAATAGTTCTGGTGATGAATCTGATTCCACAAAATCAGAGGAGCCATGTGCTGAAGAAAAGGTTGAGAAATCAGTTCTGACAGTGGATGATGTGAATTTTCCACCACTGAATGCTAAAAATTTGAAATCTAAAATTGGGAAAGTCGAAATTTCAAATCACTTTTTTCCTAAAAAGAAAGAATTAGATATTGAAAAAGCCTTTAACCCTGCAGTGAAAAACATTTTTGGAAAAATGATTGAAGGGAAGGCTAAAGGGGTAAAAGAGTTTTATCAATCAAAAAGGAAAGATATAACCTCAAATGAGACTGTAAAGGTTACACCCAAGGAAGGTCAGGCTTGGGTGGATATATTTTTCAAATAGTAAAAACCTGACTTGCCGGAGCTCCTAAGTTGGTAATCGCGGAGCGTGAATCGGCATTTTTCTTGAAAAAGTTTTTGAAAATTTTAAATTGAGAAGTGTGAATTGCCGGAACTCCCAGGTTGGTAAGTGTGGAGTAGGTATCGGCACCTTGAGAATTCAACCAACAGATGATGATTGGTTGAAAATGTTTGATATTTGATCTTACAAGTGGTTAATAAAGGTCATTAAGTTGAACCTGATTTAACTATCATTTAAAAGTGTTGGTAAACAACGTGATGAGTTTTCCCCGAACTTACAAATGGTAAAATCAACAAAACTAATTTTCCGGAAAAACCATTTTGATTAAAACAAACTTAAGTGTTTTGAGATCATAATGGGAAAATAGTTTGTTGTGAGGGGGAGTTCTGATTGTTTATGCCAAGTGGACGGAGAATTGAGGCAATTCGATATCAGTTGTTATGTTCTTGTACATTTTGTTTTCAATTTTCTTTAGATGTATTTGTATTTTAGGGGGAGTATAATTTCAGAAAATCCAAAAACATTTGAAAATTTGAAAAAGCCAAAAACATGATAAAATCCAAAATGAGTTTTGTTGTAAAAAAAGAGGAAATGATAGTACATCAGTGGACTGTCACAGCATGCTAAAGAAATGGAAAGAAAAAATGTGATAAACGGTCTCACTAAAGATGTGATGGTAGGCTCAGCTAGATTAGTAGATTTGTGATAACGATACAAACTTAAATGAAAAAGCCTAGTTCTAGTGGGAAACATGGTCGAAAGCATAGTACTTAGTTTTGTCCTTCTTGACTGTGTGCCTACTCAGTAATCGCTGATTGTCGAAAGACATAAAGCTGGTTAAGTTTGTGAATTTTCACAACTTTTCTGAAAAATCGCTGTGATTGTGCATTTTATTTTGCAAAAGACTTAAACTTGTTTTATTTCTTTATTTTGTTTAAGCATTGGACATCCTCTGCGTATACGTGAGTATCGACATGGATGTTAATGCCTAAACGTTCTACTTTATTTTCTTTGGTGTTTCGTTTAAGCTTTGGATCTCCTCTGCGTATACGGAAGTATCGACCTGGTGGTTAAAGCCTAAACAACTTCAACTTGTTTTATTTTTCTTATTTTGTTTAAACATTGGACTTTCTCTGCGTATACGAAAGTATCGACCTGATTGTTAATGTTTAAACATTCTGCTTTGTTTTCGCACAAATCACAGTTGATAAAAGTTTAAAGGCATTATTTGAGTCAATGTATTGCATGATGAGGGGATATGCTGAGATCGTGGGGTTCATAAGAATTTAGTGCAAATTAATATACTTTAATGTATCGGTAAGCATTTCGAAAGTTTTTAGATTGAGTTTAAGTGGACAACAATATCGTCAATCAATGTGAATCGTTTAGAACTTAAAATGAAATCAAGCTTAACGGTGTTGGTGATTTATCTCAAAAACTAATATGATCCCCTTACACGAACTCACAAAAATATTGTCTGTAAATATTTCTTTATTGCATTTCAGTACATTCTAAAAACTAAAAAGATTTTAAGTGTGTTTTAGCATAAATTTTGAATAATCCAAAAAGATTTTCGACAACTGATGTTGAAAAGCTGATTTTCAAAATTCCAAGTGCTAAACTTGATGAACAGGTTTGGGAGAGAGTGTATGAAGAAGTTTTTACAAGTGGTTTGCAGAGAACAAATCATTTTGAATATTTTCTGCAAATAGTTTCTAAATTTTAAAGATTTAATCTTTGAAAAACTTATGTGTGCGGTAGAGAATTTGCAGGTATGAAGTAAAGTTCCAGACTACGATCCCAGCACATTGAGAGGGGGAGACTGAAGACAAAATAGAAGAGGCAGTTAGATCCAGAGTTGATCATGGAACTGCATTTGAACAAGAGAGATTGAAGAGAGAAGATAGAGATTGAAGATGCTTACAATGGAGAATATTTCGGAGAGAAGCACGAAGACTGATAAAGACTGAAGGTTTGACAACCGAAGACTCGACACTGAAGTCTCCGTCAACATCCGAGGGGGAGTTTGATGGTGCATCCGTCTGTCGTTTACGTCTTGTATCGAGTCTTGATTAGAGATAGATAGTTTAGGGCTCGGAATCTAAGAATTTGGTATTTGAAGGTGATTCCGCTTGAAATGACATCATATCATTTCAAGCGAAACCCCTTAACTTTCTGATTCCAGTCGAATGTAACTTTCTGATTCCGCTCGAAAGTAATAGGCTGATTCCGCTCGAAATGGACTTGCATGTTAAAGCTGAATCAGAACACCTATAAATAGGTGTCTTTGGGGCGAAATCAGTATCGAAGTCTTCTGGTGAGCCACTAAGTGTCGTCGTGATTGTAATCAGCATTTTTATCAATAGAAACGACAGATTAAAGTGAATATGGCTGAAATAACACTGATTCATTAGTTTCCGCCTCTTGAATTGGTGAATTACTCTTCTAATCGACTCGTTCGGGTCCGAAATCGATCCTACAGACTCTTCAAGTACCGGAAAAGTTTTGGCGGCCGGAATCCACAAGCTCCATTAACAACCTTCTTTGTTACAAATCTCCCGGAAGGAACTTCCAAGTCGTTGTTATGGAAGGCTTTTCAGCCGCATGGAGTAGTCAAAGACGCGTACGTGGCAAGGAAATGAGATGCGTGCGGGAACCTATTTGGCTTCATCAGATATGAAGGGGTGACAAACATTCAACAGGCGTTAGAAGGGATGAATACGGTTCAGATACTCGAAGCAAAACTAACTGTAACGATTGCCAAATATGACAAAGACCATAACGAGTTTGCAAGGCAACCTCACCTAGACAATCAAGTACATGTGAAACAGAAAGCACATGCTCCCCTGGTGAAACAATACGTTCCAAAATATGTTGCAAAGGATGTCACGTTCAGGGATATGGTGGCTGGAACTGGTCGTAATGGACCGAAAAAATCACTAATTTTGGAGGACAAGATCGCACCATACCCTGACCATTGTATGTGGAGGTTGGTCATCGTGGAGGCCAGTGACATCCGAGCCTTGGGGAACATCAGAACTATGCTGAACATGAAAGGATACATGGATAGTCCGGCTTGCTACGTTGGAGGGTTAAAGATTATGATAGTGTTCAAAGACAAGACTTCGGCGATGGACTTTATGGAGAACAAGAGACACGTCTGGGAGCCAGTGTTATCTTCAGTAATTTTGTGGAAAGGTCAAGATGTCCCTTTTGATCGGCTCGTATGGCTTAGAATCCATGGGGTTCCAATATATCTCAGGGAGGATAAGATCTTTGATAGAATTGGTGACATGTTTGGAAGAGTCGTGTGGAAGTCAGACTTCACATGGGCTACCAATGACAACTCGAGTGGTCTTTGCGGTGTCCTAGTATCATCCGGTCACCGAATCCAGGAAGAGATGGAGGTTGCATGGGGTGGAAAAAAATTCACGGTCTGGGTCATGGAGGAAAACAATGATTGGGCGAAACAGTTTGCTGATGAGTTATCAACTTGGTCTGATGAAAATCACATGATGTCGGTGGAGTCGGTGGCAGATGATGAAGACGAGCTCGAGGAAGGTGAAATCCAGAAAGTGGATGACTCCGGTTCGCCGGAAAATGATTGTCCGGAGGAGGAGGGCAGACCTTCTCCGACGCACTACGAACGGATGCACGGGGCATTGAACGGTTGCCACAGAGATACGTTGGAAGCGTCACACAATCTCCAAAATTCTAGGGAAGAGCAAAAGACTCCTGGAAAAATCCAACAGTCACTTTTGGGAAGCGCAAACTCCATAATTAATGCTGCATGCATGGGTTTTGATAATTGTGGGGGGGTGACGGTTATTAATCCAAGGGGTGAGGGAGGGGGGCCCGAGTTTCTAGAAGAAGGGGAAATCCCTACCAATTTTAATATGGGAGAGACTGCTGAACACGTGCAGGAGGAGATGATTCGGGAACAGGTTTCGCCGCAAAAAAGCATTCACGATGACAGAGAAGATGTGGGGCATGTCTCGGGTTACGTTCAAGCAGATGGGCCAGGTCCTAACAATACTAGGCCCAGTTACATCACATGCAGGCCCAAACGCGGTAAAAAAACCCAAGAAAAAGGCCCAAAACTTTTTTTATCCCAGATCTTAATCAGGAGCCGGAGATTACCAACACTTCGGACCCTTTCAACCTCGAGGAGATTTTCCGAATGGAGGAGGTGGTCAACAGGATGAGGGAATTTGTTCCAAGTTGGAGTACGCACAGGGAGGCGTCGGAAGAAATTGCGGGGGAAGAGCAGGTTCGCCTTAATTTCGAGGATGAAGTCTCTCGTACATTGGAATTTGGGACCTGTCTGGGGATAGGTGTGGATGGATTTGAGAATCACGTAAAAAAAATTGGTGCATGGGGAGATGGAGATTAACCGGGATCAATGAATTTTATCCCAATCAATAGTAATGGGGGTTCGGTGTCGGTTTGGGATCCGGATGGAATTAGTTGATTTTTGATTCCGTAGGGCTAATGTAGTTGTCTTTATGTTTCTGTCATTTTTTGTTTTTTCCTGTTTTGTTTCCCAGTTTCTAGCTGGCTCTTTATATATATATATATAAAGTGATTTGCCGTTAAAAAAAAAATTAGTGAATAATTGCAAGTTATCCTTTTTCTTGTCCAATGGCTGGAAGATATTCTAGACACAGAATCTACATCACAAAATCTTCAGATAGATTTTATTATTTAATAATGTCGAAGCCTTTTCTATATACCAATCACCAAATACGTTGTTCGGATCGCACTTCCACTCCACCCGGTTAAAGCGACCTTTTTTTGACGCAACTTTTTAAACAAAATGGTTTATTAATATTTGTTCCATTAAACAATTATTTCAATTGTACACGTGAAACCCTATATAAACTAATGAGTTAAGTTCACGTTCAAAGTGTTTTATTGTATAAAATGTACGAAAGTCATGAAAAAGTCAAAAAAACGCAGTGACATTTTCGTAATTATTTACATTGTAGAGTATTTATCAAAATTACTCTACAAACGTTCTCGTAGGGTAATTTTGATTTTGTAGAGTAATTTTGTAAAATGTTCTTGTAGCGTAATTTTGATGTTGTAGAGTAATTTTATAGAGTATCTTGTATGGTAATTTTGATCTTGTAAGGTAATTTTGTAGAGTAATTTTGAAATTTGAATTGAATATTGTTTGATAAAATTGCAGAGTAATTTCATACAATTGTAGAGTAATTTTGATGCAAAGTAATTTTGATACACTTATAGAATAATTTTGATAATTATCATACAAGATCAAAATTACTTTACAAGATACACTGGTAGAGTAATTTTAAAAATTACGCTACAAGATCAAAATTACTCTATAAGATCAAAATTACCCTACAAGATCATTTGTAGAGTAATTTTGATAATTACTCTACAATGTAAATAATTACGAAAATATCACCCCATTTTTTCAGCAAAACCTTCAGTTCATACGTTTTATACGTTAAAGTTATTTGTATTTGATATTTTATCATAAACTAATAGGCCTTTTATATATTTTTTATTGTTTGTATCCTTTTTCAAGTTTTGATCCCCATGAAGTAGAACGTCTTATTAACATCAACTTTTACACTAAACACCTCCGAACATTGCATTTTTAAAATCTCAAACCCACAAAATTTTTATGGGTTAAAAATCATACAATTAGACCACTAGATAATGAATTGAATTAGTGAATATAATTGGCCAAAGTTATTTGTCATGTTTCTTTGGAGCCTATTGAGTATACATTGCTTTTGTGTGTAGTGAACCCGCTTATAATATTTTTCTTTTAGGATACGATAATGGTCGGTCTTAAATGCTCAAAGAGTGGTACGTATCTCTATCTCTACATATAATAAAGGAACAAAGGTTTGGACACATGTCCCCTTCACATTCATCTCATCTAAGACAGGTGTCAACCCCTCATTTCATTTGCTATCGTGTTCATTATCCAGCCTATCCACGCCTCCCTTCCTAACCCTAATCATTTCCTCCAAATTTCAAATTTCAGCCGTCTCTCTATTTTGGTTCTCTCCTTTATTCTCAATCGATTCTTCTACATCAAATACATCAAAGATCTACTTTTTTCTACTCTTCACCTTCATCGCAATCTAAAAGCTATTTGGAGGTTCGATTTCTGTTTATTGATTTCGATTTATCTGGGGTAAAATCATCTCAATCTTGCGTTCCACATATAAGATATTTTCTTTAGGGTTTCCACATAATCCAAAAGCTGACCTGCCACAGACCACCTCTTCATCTTGTTCTTCAGGTAAGATTTCTTTCATCTCATATCTATTAATTTCATTAGAAACGATGATGATTTTGTGATGTATTTGAACTTAATCGCATCAGATATGATGAATTTCATATGAGTTGCTTTATCGGTGATGCATTTTGTGATATTTTTGAACTTAATCACATCAGATTTGGTGAATTTTGTATGATTTGCGCTAACAGGGATGAGTTTTGTGATGTTTATGAACTAAATCGCATCATATTTGTGCGTTTTTTAGTTTATTTAGGTATGATGTTGTATTATTCACATCTAATTGGTGTTGTTAGTTTATATTATTAGAAACTTTGTTACATCAGTAGATAATACAAATTGAGTTTTATGTGATTTGCTCAAACGATGATGAATTTTGTGACGTTTTTTTAAACTTAATCACAATAGATTTGTGCGTTTTTTAGTTATGATACTATACTCTTCACATTGAATGTTTATGTTGTTAGTTTATGCTAACAACGAGACTCTTCGAACTTATATCGGGTTGATTCATTATTGTTTGATCAGTAATTGACGAATAAGAAATAAAAAAAGTAAGTATTCTTTGATGATTTGCTTGATATCTTTGATTTATTTGCCAATAAACCCTAATTTACCTTTTAACAATTTAATCAATTGTGTTTGTGGGTTTTTTGTTAAACTTTGATTTTAAATGTCTTTGACCCTTACAGTTTGATTATTGAATTGAATATGTATTTAATCGACTATGTTTGTTGTTTTATTGAATGCATATAGATTTTAAGTCCTCTTGATCAAATGGAAGTGGATCCCAAAGATTGCAGATAATTTTAAGTCTTCTTAAAACTGCTAAAAAATATATTAAGTTGAAACTATTAAATTAATCTTTCCATTTTTTGTTTTCTTAATGCAGGTCATCTTGGAAGTTGCTCCTGAAACATTCTGCCAGTTAATAACAATGGTTTTAAATAATTCACATTCTGTCTGTGGACTGAACTATAAACCGAAAAAACATTGTCGATATTGATGTTGGAGACGTCGATAATGAACTGGCGCAAGGCGACTATGTCGAAGTCATCTACAAATTCTACAAACTTATAGAGGTAAAACTTAAAAGATTGTTTATATAGTTTTCTTGACTTTCTTAATGTGGGTTGTCAAAAAAGTAACAAAATTGGGTTAAACTTTGCACTTTTCTTGAATTTTTTGATGTGAGTAGTAAAAAATATGGGTTAATTTACTTTTTTATTGAATTTTATTATCTAAATTTACAATGTGTAATGGGATCTCATCTAACATGATCTTATTTTTCAGCCTCAATTGGCAACATCAGCTTTGCAAGAATCCACGTCCCAATCCTGATATTAAAACTCTATTTATTGATCATACTTATAATTCTAACAATGGGGGTTGGGGTCCTCCCCCTACCAACAGTTCCCTTGCTGGACCTATTCCTAAAGCTGGTGTATTTCCTCCTATTGGAGCACATGGTGTAAGTGTAGTTAAATGTTCCAATCTCCTGCCTTCATTTAAATATTATTATACACAGTTTATATAAGGTAAACTTTTCTCTGTACAGCCATTTCAATATTGTATACAAAGAAGTTTTTAGTGTTTTAAATTTAACTTTTTAAAACCCGTGTGTCACACGGGATATAAGCTAGTTCTTAACTGTTTTCTTATTGCCTTTGGTTTAAAAATAAATTTGCACAAGTCGAATTTATATGGGTAGGTGTATAATATGGTGATGCCGTAACTTGTGCTTCGATGGTTGGGTGTAAACCAGAGAATTTACTGTATATTTACTTGGATCTGCCAATCAATCTAAATATGGGTAACTCGAGAGGATGGAAGAATATTTAAGGGTTTTTGATGCCTTAGGGATTTACTATGTGTCTCTCTTTCTAGCTCTGGTGAGTGCTTGAAGAGGTTGGAACTTGGAACAGATTCAGTCGAAGTTTCTTTTTGAGGTGGTAGTCTGGTGGAAGAAAAATGTATTGGTAGACTTGGAAGTTGGTTTTGGCTTCAAAAAACAAAGGAAGGTTAGGCAAATGCGTTGTTATGAAGGTTTGATAGTGCTCTTTGGGTAAAAAAAAAATTGTTATATGATGCGGAAGCAAGTTTATCTTCTCTTATTAAAGGCAATAGTGTTTGGGAGTGAATGTTAAAAGCTTTTAGAAAGCTAAATGAATCACGTATAGTTCCTTTCAAATCAATTCATAAAAAAGATTGGTGACGGAAATGAGACTTTGTATTGAAAACATACTTAGTGCCATAATTTTTGTTTAGAGTAAATTACAAGTTTTGTCCTTTATGTTTGTCCCAAATTTCAGGCGCTGTCCTTTACCTTTAAAATTGATGAGTTTTGTCCTTAATGTTTCCAAATCCTGCACATTATGTCCTTTAGGCCTAACTCTATTAATTTTACTGGTTAAGTGAAGGGTACATTCGTCTTTTTATCTCATTATTAAAAAAACATTTTAAAAAAAAAAGAAAAACTTGGAATTTTCTCTTTTAAAAGAGAAAGATAGAGAGAGATAGAAGCCTGGAGATAGAAAGAGAAAATCGAGAGAGAGAGAGTAAACGAAGAGAGAGAGGGTGACGGTGGTGGGTGTGGACGCCGGAGATGATGACGATGGTTATGGTCAGACTTCAGAGTGGTGTCATAGTGGAAGGGTGACGGCGGCGGTAACGAGTTAGGGTTCCGGCAAGGTATGAAGAGAGAAGATCGGAGAAGAGGGCCGACTTTGGCCCTTCACAGCCGCTGTCACCACTCCCCACCACCACCGCTGCCATCACCTCCACCTCCACAGCCGCTGTCACCACTCCCCACCACCGCCACAATCATTATCGCCACAAATCTGCCAGTTGAAATCGAGTCAGATCTGCCATTGAAATCCAGTCGGATCGAGTCAGATCTAGCCTCCGCCATCAACGAACATCACCACCATCAACCGGAAATTGAAGTTTTTGGTTGAAACAAAATCAACGCTAGTAGACCCATTGAAGTTTTTGGTTGAAAGTTGAAACCCACACCACAACTACCTCCCAAATCTTCAACAAATTCTACAAATTTCTTCACAGATGCCCAGATTCGTTGCAATTTAGTAAGAAAAAGAATGAAAAGTAAATATTTTGATTTTCTACTTTATAGTGTTTTGCTGTTTGATATTCATATTTGTGTGCTAATGGTTGGTGAGGAATGGCGGTAGGTAAAGAAATGGGTGAGAGGTGTGAGGCATTTGTTTTAGCCGGTTTTTAATAATTGATGAATGTTTTTGTTTTTGGTGATGGTGGATCGAAGGGGTGGATCTTGATGGTGATGTTGGAGACGGTGGAGTGGTGATTGTGGGTCTGGCGATGGTGGAGATAATGGGTGGTCAGCGGCAGGTGAGGATGGGAGGTGGTGGTGGTCGGCGGCAGGTGAGGGTGGGAGGTGGTGGCGGCAGCTGATGGCAAGTGGTGGGTCTGCACCTTTTGAAGATGGTGTGGTGTTTATTTTAACTTAATTACATAAATTTCCCTAAAAAAACGAAATTACAAAAATGCCCTCATGTGCCTTGCACATGATCAGTTTTAACAAAAAAAATTAACTGGGTTAGGCTTAAAGGACATAACGTGCAGGATTTGGAAACATTAAGGACAAAACTCATCAATTTTAAAGGTAAAGGACAGCGCCTAAAATTTGAGACAAACATAAAGGACAAAACTTGTTATTTACTCTTTTGTTTATCTAAGAAGTTTCTGAGTTTGTTCACGTTAGAAATGCTTAAGAGTTTTTTGGTGGTGCAAAGGGTGATGGGAGAGTCGTGCGAGTGGCATAGGGGTCTACGAGGAGGGGGGGGGGGGGGTGTTAAGGAACGTATTGATAAAGATATGCTTCCGAGGAGGAAAACTTTGGCTCCCTTGTTTACCTCGGAAAATAATTATTTGTGGGTGGAGGGACGTGAGAATTCGTCTGCCAACTTGATGAATCTGGCTGCTAGGGGGATTGATATTCCATCTATTATTTGCCCGCCCTTTGTCAAATGATGGGCTGGAATCCGTGTTTCATCTCTTTGATGAGTGTGCCTTAGTTAAGAAGATTTGGGATTTGGTTGAAGGGTGGTTAGAAGTGAAGTTGCAGTCTTGCGCTTCCTTTCTAATCTCTTGAAGTGGGTTGGGAATTCGCATTTAAGTGTGCCAAAGAAAAAAATTGTGGTTGTGGTTATATACGTTGCTTGGTGGGCAAGTTGGAAACTTCAAAACGATACAATTTTCTTGATGAGACGCTCTAAGTTTCTTGTGTTGTTTGATGATGTCACGTATTTCTCTTTTCTTTGGTATTCGAGTAGGAAGAATAAGTGTAAACTGAATTGAGTACTTATCCTAATCCAGCCTCGATAGTATTTGGCTAGTTGGTAAAAGTGTAAAACAATCTTTGTTGTTAAGAAAAGATATATATTAATTCATGATGGAAAATTTGGTATAAAAATATTTTAAAGATTTCTCATAGGGTTAGGCTACTCATACATCTACCCCAATCCATTTTCGTCTTTTTATAGAAGAGAAAAACTTCCAAAAACCGTTTATATAAACAATTTCTGTAACTAGTATTTTAACTTTTTATATATTCTTGAGTTAAATGCCATTTTAGTCCCTGTGGTTTGGGCCATTTTGTCAGTTTAGTCCAAAGGTTTCATTTTTAACCTGTGGGTCCAAAAAGGTTTCACAGTTACCATTTTAGTCCACTTGGTTAACTTCATCCATTTTTTCTGTTAACGAGAAGGCCAATTTGGTCATTTTGTATGTAATTCTGTTAACTAAAAGGGCAATTCAGCCATATAAAATGACCGAATTGACCTTCTCGTTAACAGAAAAAATGAATGAAGTTAACCCAGTGGACTAAAATGGCAACTGTGAAACCTTTTTGGACTCACAGGTTAAAAATGAAACCTTTGGACTAAACTGGCAAAATGGCCCAAACCACAGGGACTAAAATGGCATTTAACTCTATATTCTTTAAAAAATAATCGTAATTTTGAAGAATAAGTTCCATAAAATAAAAATTCTTAACATATTTATATAAACTCTCCACAATTTAAAATTTCATGGTTTATTTTCAATACTATTAAACTTTCATGGTTTATTTTCAATTTAATTTGGGCGTATTATATCTTTATGTTATACATAGGGCTGTAAACGAACCGAACATTCAATGAACAGTTCATGAACCGTTCGGCGGAAAGTTCGTTTATTTTCGTTCAATTAGCTTTGCGAACGAACATGAACAAAAGTTTTGGTTCGGTTAGCTTAGCGAACAAACACGAACACAAGTCTCGTTTGTTCGACTGTGTTCGTGAACGTTCGGTAATATGTTTGATTACGTTCGTTCAAGTTCATTCGATTACTTTCTTTCGTGTTCCTTTGATTATGTTAAAAAATAGAGAAAAGTGTCTGGATAGTCCCTGTGGTTTGCCCATTTTTCACCTTTAGTCCCTAACTTTCTAAAATTACAGTTATAGTCCCCAACTTTTGCAATTTTGTTCCCGAATGATCCCTGGCGCGGATGGAGGTTAGTTTTTGTTGTTAAGTAAGTATGAAATGACTAGAATACCCTTGTTATTAAAATAAGAAACCATTTTTTTTAATTTAATCAATAAACAAACAAACAAACAAACAAAAGACCCCACATAAATAGCTGTCAATATTCATAGGGGGTGTTTGGGTTTCCTTTTTCCTCAAAAGTCCTTTTGAGAAGGAATAAGTAAGAAATTCTTACTTATTCACTTCTCCTTTTTGAAGACAAAATTAAGCATAAAAGGCCTTTTCAAAGTGTGTTTGGGATTCCTTTAAGCTCCAAAAGTCCTTCTTAGATGGATGTTTGGCATTCCTT
Source organism: Helianthus tuberosus (assembly GCA_030545235.1). Taxonomy (NCBI): domain Eukaryota; kingdom Viridiplantae; phylum Streptophyta; class Magnoliopsida; order Asterales; family Asteraceae; genus Helianthus; species Helianthus tuberosus. Next base: position 31,939 of record JARYGA010017232.1, on the reverse strand, counting down.
TTAACTTTTAAAAAGTTAATAAGTCCTTTTAAGCTTCAAAAGTCCTTTTGAAAAGGAATCCCAAACATGCACATAATATAAAACCATATTCTCAAATCAAACTCATCATCAACTTCACTGGAGCTCTCAAACTCAAACTCCCACCCACTCCCAAACCCATCGCTTCCACCACCGGCATCAGGGGCGGATGTATGTGATATCAAGGGGGAGCGCCCGCTACCGCTTGGCCGGAAAATTTTTGACGTTTTTAGTGTAAATTTTGGAAAATTTGACGTTTTTTCGATTTCGTTACCGCTTAGTTATAAAACGTTACCGCTTGGTCGGAATCCTAGATCCGCCACTGACCGGCATCCACTCCTCCGCCACCCCATGCTACTGCAAACTCTGCATCAAAAACTTCCCGCCACAAACCGCCCTCATCCAACTCTCCTATTCCGACTCCTCCCCACCGGACTCCACCTCCTCCGCCGTCAACTTCCACCTCGACCCCGCCGCCCTCCGCTGTGTCCAATCCAAACCGGTTGTGTCACACCCTGGCTTTGCGGAAGCGTGGGTTTATTTGGTGTGACTTCTTAATACCATAGCTTAATCACAACAAAGCTATATGAAAATAAAACCATGCAGATCATCCATTGATTTAAGTTTGAAAAGTAAAATACCACAACATTGTCTTAAGGCGTTGACACACGCAACGGAAATTACAACCTAATAACATAAAAACATTGTTTGAAGACACAACCATAAACTTAAAATAGACGCAGTTTAAGGCTTGTGACTCGTCCAGGTAAAAGTCGCAATCCCTAAACGTGGATGATCCCATACTCTAATGCAGCGCGAAAACGTAGCATACCGTGCCAGATCCTTAGTTCCCTGAAATACATGTAAGTTGGAAAAATCAACAATAATGTTGAGCGAGTTAATGTGTAAGTGAGTATGTGAATTTGTAAGTATAAAATCCTGGTATGTAGCAAATAAGGAAAAATAGATCGATTAATGTGTAGCTAATACATTAATAAGTGACATGGACTAGGAAGCACTCAAACCTGTAACGCGTATTTCATACCGGTCCTTCCGGCGGAACGACATAGTCACCACATGCAGCCGCACGCTGGCCCATGTGTGGGGCTCGCAACACCCGATAGATCTATCACTCATGCCTCTCGGTCCTTATACAAGGATTAATGGTCTTACGATAATAGCCTATCCAGTCACGTGATGTAGCAGTAGGTTCCTTAGCTAATCATACCGTGTATAAAACGTCTGTAGTAAATGTAACATGTATTTCACCCCCGCAGTTTAAAAACTGAAAACAGTTAAGAGAAAAGGGGGAGCATGAACTCACCGAAGTGCGTCTCTAAAAAGTAACTCCCTGACAACCTGCTGTGCGACGACCTACACGTACTAAATTCTATTAGACGGACGGCCGTGCCTTAGCTTAAGGTTTAATGTCTTTGGGAAATAGTTAGACAACTATTTCGTGTTTACACTTCGTAATTATTTGATAATATGTTCCTTCCCAAGGATGGGGGATTTAATACATGTGCGTTCGTATAACTTTGGAATATATTATTAAGTCTCACTTAATAAAATATAATTTATTTCATTTGTCCAAAAATACTTTACTTCCAAAATAATAACTTTTCCGAAAATACGTAAGTTACATTGTAAAGTTCGGGTGGTATTAATAATACCGTTGTAACTTAAATATTTATTGTGAAGGCGTTCGTATTATTTTGGAGCCGTTAATATTTAGTAATATTATTTTTACCCTAAAAATAATATTTATGTAATTCACAAAATAATCATAAAAATTTACACAAGCGTTGTTATGAAAATATATATACTAAATATATATATTTTAGCAAGTTTTATTTTTTTGAAAATCCCACCTCCGACACTTGGAAGTTTCGTAATAAAAATCGTGGCGAAAGTTATTTGGGAAAACAAGTTAAAAATATATCCATAACACTTGTGATAAAAATATTTACAGGTGTTAGATTTCTGGAAAAATTTCGCCAGAGTTTCCTCTACAACTGGAGGTGGCCACGCTTTCTAGCGTATCATTTTCTTTTAAAACTTCAATTCAACAATGTTCCCAACATCAATAACAAACAATATTCCAACATCATACTAGTTCAAAAATGTCACAAACACATGAACTTGTGGGTTGTGTAAGAGTGTGTAGCAACTTCCCATTATTTTTAATAGATCTTTCTACTTTTATAATGAAATCGGTTTCTCGAAATTCTTATTTTTACAGAAAATGCATTTGTACATCTTCTAGTCAAAATTTCAAAAATAATTCTTTTGTTAAAACTTTTTGTCACACAAGTGTCTACACACTTGTGTGTTTACAAAAATCACCTTTGTTTAGGAAAGATCCGGCTTTAAAAATATGATTTCTTTTGACACTTGGTCCTTTGAAAATACCACTTGTAGATCCGTAGATCTACTAGTTTAGAACTCCATTTTATAAGAAAAATTGTTTTTACACAAGTTCATGGTTATAATTAGTAGTGTTCTTCATCTAACCACTTTTCACACTTTAACATACACTAGGTCATGTTCCATGAACATGACTTAGTCGGGTTAGATGACGATCCGAACTAACACTAGCAATCAACGACCAAAAATAATCATAATAATACTAGTTTTATAAGTTTTACACCATTATTCATCCATTAACCACTTTGTTTATATTATTATTATTTTTTTTTTGTAGACATTAAACTTTGATCTCTAGTGTTTATGATTTTAGCCCGTTAAATCTTTTATTAACCACTTTAGAATAGATCAAAAAGGCGTTTAGAGTCACTTACTACTAGCTCGAGGCTAGGGAAGAAACTAGTCGAAAAACGGGTGGATAAAAGCGTCGTGGGGAGGTCCTTGGCAATCCGCAAGCACCGGGCTTCCTCGTATGAGATCCTTCACACTTGTATAAGCTTGGACTTGCAAGATTGGAAATTGAAAACGTTGGTGGGTGGGTGTTGGGTGCTCTCGGCCGAACTCACAAAGAGGGGAAAAAGAGTAGTGCTTTGGTGTAATATGAAAGTCTTTATCCATAAATCTTATTTATAAACCATCATAGGTTTTTACCCAAAATATAAATTGTCCTCAAGATACTAGACAATCTTCTAATAAAATATTCAATACTTTAGGTGAGTGTGTCCCCTCATGGGAAAATATCTGATCGGTTGTACTAGGGGGTGGCTTATTTGGTTCAATTTCAATGGTAAAGTTAAGTGATAGTTAGTTAGTTTAGTAACTAATTTAGTGTAATATTGTGTTGTAATATATAGCGGGTGTTAGGGTATTTGGGGACCGTAACTTGCTCAGAAAAAGAAAAACAATGCCAATGACAATATTTTTGTGTTCCGGGTATAGTCCGGTTGTTCGGTTGGATTCTGATCCGTTAAAGTGCTAAATAGGTATTTAAAGTGTCGATAATATTATTTTTAGTGACACGGTTTATTCCCGACACTTGGAAAGTGTCTAGTAATATTTTTCTCATGTTATGGCACTTTACTAGTTAGCTAATTGCTGAATTCTTATTTAAAGTGCAGAATTTTGTACTCAAAGTACGTTCTAGGCACATCCGGTCACTATAATTATCACCTAGTGACGCAGTTCTACAACCCTCATTTCCCTACACTCTCTACAGGTGTAGTAAACTATCTCTGGCTCATACAGGCCTTAGAGGCAGTGTCTGCCTGATGCTGGTTATATCAGCATGTTTAATGGGTATCCCGTATAGTGCGCTCACTGTGCTTTTTGTGCATCAAGGTTGTCACTGATGTTTGTGTAAAAATAATAGAGTGACAGTATAAAATGTGATGCATGAGTATGTATGTATCAGAAATCAGTAAGCAGTTTAATCTCAGTTGTAAGCAAGCATAGTAATTAAGCAGTAATTAAATATTAATTAATTCGTACGGATACCTGGTTTGGTGAGGGTTGTCACATTCTCCCCCCGTTAAAGAAATTTCGTCCCGAAATTTAAGTTCTGCTTCTAGATGCAGGGTTCTTAGGAAATAAATGGGGGTATTTCTCTTTCATACGATCCTCACGTTCCCACGTGAATTCAGGTCCATGCCTTGCATTCCAACGAACTTTGACGAGTTTGATACTGCTCCTGCGAGTTTTGTTAATTTTCCAATCCGTGACCTCAACAGGTTCTTCGGTGAAGTGGAGCATGTCGTCGATATGTACTTCGTCGGCAGGAATGATCACTGTATCTTGTGTTGGACTCTTTCTCAAATTGGATACATGGAATGTATCGTGAACACCATGGAGTTCAGCATGTAGGTCCAACTTGTAGGCTACAAGCCCAATCCTTTGCAGAATTCTAAAAGGGCCAATGTAACGCGGATTCAACTTCCCACGCTTTCCAAGCATGCCACACCCTTCCAGGGTGAAACTTTCAATAAAACCATATCTCCAACATGGAATTCCAAATGCTTCCGGTTTGGATCTGCATAGGCTTTCTGTCTGTCGCGAGCCGCTTCGATGCGTTTTCGAATCTGCGCAATCTTGTCTGTCGTCTCTTGGACGATTTCGGGACCAACAAGCTGCCTATCACCTGCGTCAGCCCAGCATAGGGGTGATCGACACTTGCGTCCGTAAAGAGCTTCAAATGGCGCGACTCCAATACTGGTGTGGTAGCTGTTGTTATATGAGAATTCGGCCAATGGTAAATGCTTATCCCAGCTACCACCAAGATCCATTACACATGCTCTCAGCATATCCTCCAATGTCTGAATCGTTCTTTCACTTTGGCCATCAGTTTGCAGATGAAATGCAGTACTTAGGTTCAATTGCGAGCCAAAAGCTTCTTGGAAGGATTGCCAAATCCTTGATACAAATCTCCCATCTCTATCAGAGATGATCGAGAGAGGCACTCCATGACGTGCAACGATTTCTCGCATGTATATTTCCGCAAGTTTACTAGTGTTATCTTTCTCTTTGATTGGCAAGAAATGTGCGGACTTTGTTAGGCGGTCAACTATTACCCAAATCATATCATGGCCTCTGGGCGTATTGGGCAGTTTCGTTATGAAGTCCATTGAAATCTGTTCCCATTTCCACTTGGGAATCTCAGGTTGTTGCAGAAGTCCTGAGGGCTTCTGGTACTCAGCTTTCACCTTGGCGCACGTTAAACACTTGCTAACATAAACAGCAACATCGCCTTTCATTCTAGGCCACCAATAATAATCCTTAAGATCCTGGTACATCTTATCCGCACCGGGATGAATAGACTACCGTGATTTGTGTGCCTCCTCAAAAATAACTTTTCTCAAACCACCAAACAGAGGAACCCAAATTCTTTTCATAAGACATAACGTTCCTTCCTTGTTTGACACTAATTGCTTCTCCATCCCACGGAGATATTCTCCTTCAAGGTTTCTTTCCTTGAGAGCTTCTTTCTGCGCGGCACGAATGCGCAGGGAAAGATCTGTCTGGATAATCATCTCCAAAGCTCTACCCTTATGGGCTTGATCCTTTCTTTTCGACTTAGTGCGTCGGCGACCACATTCGCCTTCCCTGGATGGTACTTTATCTCGCAGTCGGAATCATTCCAAAAGCTCTACCCAGCGTCTTTATCTCATATTCAGCTCTTTCTGGTTGAATATGTGCTGTAAACTCTTGTGGTCCGTGAAAATTGTACACTTTGTACCATATAAATAATGTCTCCAGATCTTTAATGCAAATATCACTGCGCCTAGCTCCAAATCGTGCGTGGTATAATTCTTTTCATGAACTTTCAACTGACATGACGCGTAAGCTATAACTTTCTGGCGTTGCATCAGCACGCAACCCAATCCTTGTCGTGAGGCGTCACAGTATACCACGAAATCATCAGTTCCTTCGGGTAGCGCTAAGATCGGCGCATCACAAAGCTTGTTCTTCAACAATTGAAACGCTTCTTCCTGTTTGATTCCCCAATTAAACTTCTTATCCTTCTGTGTGAGCGCGGTCAGTGGTTGAGCGATTTTAGAAAAATCCTCAATGAACCTTCGATAATAACCAGCCAAACCCAAGAACTGTCGAATCTCGGTTGGCGTCTTTGGAGTCTCCCAACTCTTGATCGCCTCGATCTTTGTGGGATCAACATGGATTCCATTTCCATTCACCACATGTCCAAGAAACTGGGCTTCACGTAGCCAGAACTCACACTTCGAGAACTTGGCATATAATTTCTCCTTCTTAAGTAGCTCTAGAATAGCTCTTAAGTGTTGTTCGTGTTCAGCCTTTGTCTTTGAATAAATCAAAATGTCCTCGATGAACACAATTACGAACTTGTCGAGATACGGCTTGCAGACTCGGTTCATTAAGTCCATAAAAACAGCAGGCGCGCTTGTCAACCCAAACGGCATAACTAGGAACTCGTAGTGTCCATAACGAGTTCTGAAGGCTGTCTTCGGGATACTCTCCTCTTGTATCCTTAGCTGATGGTACCCAGATCAAAGATCGATCTTAGAGTAAAAGGTTGAACCTTGGAGCTGATCGAATAAGTCATCGATCCTTGGCAGGGGATACCTATTCTTGATAGTCAACTTATTAAGCTCGTGGTAGTCTATGCACATATGAAAACTACCGTCCTTCTCTTTAACGAACAGTACTGGAGCTCCCCAAGGTGAGAAGCTTGTTCGGACGAATCCTTTGTCAAGTAACTCCTGGAGTTGTGTCGACAACTCCTGCATCTCTGACGGTGCAAGTCTATAAGGTGCCCTAGCTACAGGCGCGGCGCCTGGAACTAAGTCAATGTGAAATTCCACTTGCCTTTGGGGTGGCAATCCTGGCAAGTCCTCTGGAAAGACTTCAGGATATTCCCTCACGATAGGGATGTCTTCGATTTTCGGCTCTGCAGCTTTCTTATCCACGATGTGTGCCAGGAAGGCAGCACACCCCTTTTGTAAACACTTACGAGCTTTCAGGCAACTAATAATTCTTAAAGGCGTATCCCGCTTCTCCCCATGAACCACAATTGTTTCTCCATCTTCGGTTGGGATACGAACGACCTTTTCGTGACAAACAATCTCAGCCTTGTTGCTTGATAACCAAATCCATTCCTACTACCACGTCGAAGCTCCCCAGCTGGACTGGTAGTAGATCCAAAGTAAATTCACGCTCTCCCAACTCGATCACACAACCTCTGACCACTTCATTGGCTTCTACCAACTTTCCATTTGCCAATTCGATTGAGTACGGAATATCTAATTTACTAGCGGCTAATCCAAGCATATTCTTAAACTCTAACGATACGAAGCTATAATCGGCACCAGTATCAAATAAAACGGATGCAAAGTGTTGGTTTACAGGGAACGTACCAGTAACATCCTCGGGATCCTGGCGCGCTTCCTTTGCTTCGATGTTGAACACTTTCCCATGGACTTGATTCAGCTTTGGGCATTCCCTCTTGAAGTGCCCAACTTCTCCACAATTAAAACATCCTGGTACTCGACCATTCCCATTTCTTCTTCCATTTCCACCTTGGTTGTTGCCATTGCTCCCTCCTTGTCTGGGACTCTTCGTCCCACAAGCATCCTTGTGGTGTCCCTTTCTCCCGCACCTACCGCACTTAGGCTTCCGACATCCACATTCGTGGTGATACTTGCACCCATCACGTCTTGGCTTAGTTTCTGGGTAAATCTTAACATCGGCTTGTTTGTTGTTAGGGCAATTTTTCTTGAAGTGCCCTTTGTCTCCGCAGTCAAAGCAACCTCGAACCGATCTTTGGTCATCATTACTATTCGTTCGGGTATCTTCAGTGAGTTTCCTTTTGTTCTTTCCGGTTAACTCTACCTTTGTCTCTTTCTCCCAGTCGGGGTTTGTAGGCTTTTCTAGTCTAAGCGCTTCCGTAGCGAGTGCCATACCCATCTTACTTGCTGAAATAGTTGTTGGTGGTGTTGTTGCTGTCATCAAGCTAATGACTTGAGGCGCCAATCCCCAAACTAGTTGTCCCAATTTCTTCAATTCTGGTTCCACCAAGTACGGAACCATTCGAGACAAATCATGAAGTCTTTGTATGTACTCCGCCACCTTTGGGCCTTCCATTATCTGGCTCTGGAATTCACCTTCCAACTTCTGGGTTTCCGTCTGGGAGCAATATTTCTCATGCATCATTCCTTTCAGCTCACCCCATGTTAACGCATAGGCGGCAGTCAGGCCCTTTATTCGAACCTGAAGATTCCACCATATTCGAGCTCCATCTTGGAACAACTCAGAAACGTAGGGGACTTGTTGTTCTGGCGTACAACCGCTCATTTGAAAAATGGATTCCATACTTTCGATCCACTTTACAAAAGCTATGGCACCTCCAGTGCCGTCGAACTTCGGAGGCTTGTAGCTGAGGAAGTGCCAATGGGTACAGCCCTGAGGTGGGTTATTATGGCCGTTGTTGTTCGAGTTACTTCCACTAGTTCCTCCTTGTGAGGCTGCATACTGCGCAATGGCGGCAGCGATGATTCCTTGAAGTTCTGCCTCGTTGGTAGGCATGCGTGTCTGGCTTCTTGGAGGCATCTTCTAAAAAGATGGTTCGTTTGGGTCAGGTTATATTAAGTATAATGTACGTGTATAGCAAAAATATCATCACATAACATCTCATGTTATAAATAAATCAACACATAACATCTCATGTTATAAATAAATCAACACATAACATCTCATGTTATAAATCATTCACAATCAATCAAAATATCACTTATGATGAGAATACTGCGATTGCATTGCCATAAATCGAGACCATAATGTAAGGTGTACAAGTAACTGTATCATACAACATCAACGACTAAGGGCTACATCACCCCAGTCCAAAATATCAAATCAAGGTCAACAATATCCCATATACATAACAACAAAAGTCAGGATCAATATGTAGTCTCCCAAAAGCTGTGCAATCTGTGCAATCGTCGTCTTCTCAACAAAAGTCCACCTGTGTCGTACAAAATAGCCCTACGCTGATGGCGGTGGAGGAGGGGGAAAATGAGAATAGAACAAACGGCGCATGTGGAGCCAATCCTCCTCCATGGCTCGGTGAGAACACAACAAGAAAGCTATATGCTGCTCCTGTGTCCAAAAACGTGCAGCAGAGTCTGGAGATAACGGTCGAGGGGGATGCGATATTGCAGGGTGAGGAGGGCACTGGCATCTGAGCTCTCTCGAGCTCCTGCACGCGTCGAGTAAGTGCCTCCTGCTGGACCATGAACGAAACAAGGACATCCTCTACAGTATAACCCATGTGAAAAGGATGATAGGGATCAGACGGTGGCATGATGGGTGGTGATGTCCAAAGAAAAGGCTCACTAGCTGGAGTGAAAGGTGGCACAGTAAACGGTGGAACAGGGGGAACAGCAGTGTGGTGAGGGATCTGCGGTGCAAACTGATCTCCTCCAGTCAGAAAAAGGTGCATGGCTAAAAGGCTGATGAGATGAGCCCTCTCCAGGACGCGACGGAGGGATCTCCTGGGGAAATGTGATGGGCAGATCCGCGCGATGCGCATCAGCAGTGTGTGTGGGGAACAAGGGTGCATCAAAGGGAGCTGAAGCTGGTGCAGAAACTGGTGTAACTGGCACTACAAAAGGCGGAAAATCATCATCATCGTCTATCCACCCATTGTGGGTGTCAACATCTCGTGGATCAACATGGGCCTCAAAAAGTGCGCGATCGAACTGCACAGGCACAGGGTCAGGAAGGGGGGCAACAACAGGGTCAGCGGGTATATCAGCAATGTGAGGAGCATCAATATGAGCATCAGCAACAACAAGATCACCCTCCAACAGTGGAGCAATAATAGGATGATCGTCAACAGGCAAATCAGCAATCATAGGATCAACAGCGGGTACATCAGCATGAATAGGGTCATGTTCGACTACGGGGTCTGGAACAACTACTGGCTTGAGGGCCACAGCAGGCTCTGGATCGTCAAACTCCATCTCGAAGTCAGCGGGATCAGCGAACATGGGATCAACGGGGTCAACAGGGTCCTCCATGGGCTGATCTAGATGGATAAACTCAACCTCCTGGTCTGGATCATAACCAGGTGGAAAAACGGGGTCTGAATCATCATCAATGTCATGATCGATAGCAAAACTAGGAGTAGGGGTAGGTGCAGCGGACGATGCTCTATCAGGGTCTGTATCATGCGAATAGTGCTGCGCGCCCTGCGCGTGTGATGGTGCAGATGCCACAGACTCGAAAGAGTCTAGGACAGGTGAATGGATGGGTGCCTCCTCTGCAGGAGCATCCTCGAGAAGTAAGAGATCACCAGTAGCTATGTGGGCCTCGCCCTCAAAGTCATCCTCTAATGGATCCTCATCAAACAAGTCGACGTCGTCGTCAGCGACTACGTCAAGGGGCATGTCAACAAAAGGGTACGCGGCAAGGGGTACAGGGGCAGGGATCACCGCGAGCGGAAAATCCCCGGCGATAGGGCCATCAGCGGGCTCAGCGACGACATCGGGTAGTGCAAACGGCTGGAAATCGTCGTCGTCTGTACTGGTGGTGTCCGAAGTATACACATCTCGCTCTGATGACACTCTGTCGTCCGATACTATGGGTATAGGGTCAGTGGTGTCCGACTCTCCTGTGCCGGATGAAGGCATAGCGTCTGTAACACAAACACATATATGCACAAATAATCAATCATATAGTCAAATAAGCACATTAGTCCAATAAGCAATCAAATAGTTCTCCTAGTCCCACTAGCCTCCCATCCTCCCAGACTGAATCTCCTAGTCTCTCAAACTACCTTCCCAGCCTCTCGGACTGTTCTTCCTAGTCCCACTAGCCTACTTCCTCAGCCTCTCAGACTGAGCCTCAGCCTCCCAGACCGAGCCTCAGCCTCCCAGACTGAGCCATAACTAATAAATAAAATGTGCTCAACTTTTGTTTGTAAAAACGTTTTGGATCTGGACTTAAGTGGTATGCAATGTAAAAAGGTTTTCGTGAGAGCCCTAGTGATCATAGTCTAGACTCGAGAAGGAATCCTAGTTCGCTATGATCAGAGCTCTGATACCAAGCTGTCACACCCTGGCTTTGCGGAAGCGTGGGTTTATTTGGTGTGACTTCTTAATACCATAGCTTAATCACAACAAAGCTATATGAAAATAAAACCATGCAGATCATCCATTGATTTAAGTTTGAAAAGTAAAATACCACAACATTGTCTTAAGGCGTTGACACACGCAACGGAAATTACAACCTAATAACATAAAAACATTGTTTGAAGACACAACCATAAACTTAAAATAGACGCAGTTTAAGGCTTGCGACTCATCCAGGTAAAAGTCGCAATCCCTAAACGTGGATGATCCCATACTCTAATGCAGCGCGAAAACGTAGCATACCGTGCCAGATCCTTAGTTCCCTGAAATACATGTAAGTTGGAAAAATCAACAATAATGTTGAGCGAGTTCATGTGTAAGTGAGTATGTGAAACCTTTGTAAGTATAAAATCCTGGTATGTAGCAAATAAGGAAAAAGAGATCGATTAATGTGTAGCTAATACATTAATAAGTGACATGGACTAGGAAGCACTCAAACCTGTAACGCGTATTTCATACCGGTCCTTCCGGCGGAACGACATAGTCACCACATGCAGGCACACGCTGGCCCATGTGTGGGGCTCGCAACACCCGATAGATCTATCACTCGTGCCTCTCGGTCCTTATACAAGGATTAATGGTCTTACGATAATAGCCTATCCAGTCACGTGATGTAGCAGTAGGTTCCTTAGCTAATCATACCGTGTATAAAACGTTTGTAGTAAATGTAACATGTATTTCACCCCCGCAGTTTAAAAACTGAAAACAGTTAAGAGAAAAGGGGGAGCATGAACTCACCGAAGTGCGTCTCTAAAAAGTAACTCCCTGACAACCTGCTGTGCGACGACCTACACGTACTAAATTCTATTAGACGGACGGCCGTGCCTTAGCTTAAGGTTTAATGTCTTTGGGAAATAGTTAGACAACTATTTCGTGTTTACACTTCGTAATTATTTGATAATATGTTCCTTCCCAAGGATGGGGGATTTAATACATGTGCGTTCGTATAACTTTGGAATATATTATTAAGTCTCACTTAATAAAATATAATTTATTTCATTTGTCCAAAAATACTTTACTTCCAAAATATAAATATTTTTCCCAAAAATATTATATTTTATTCCATATAGTTTTCAAAATAATAACTTTTCCGAAAATACGTAAGTTACATTGTAAAGTTCGGGTGGTATTAATAATACCGTTGTAACTTAAATATTTATTGTGAAGGCGTTCGTATTATTTTGGAGCCGTTAATATTTAGTAATATTATTTTTACCCTAAAAATAATATTTACGTAATTCACAAAATAATCATAAAAATTTACACAAGCGTTGTTATGAAAATATATATACTAAATATATTTATTTTAGCAAGTTTTATTTTTTTGAAAATCCCACCTCCGACACTTGGAAGTTTCGTAATAAAAATCGTGGCGAAAGTTATTTGGGAAAACAAGTTAAAAATATATCCATAACACTTGTGATAAAAATATTTACAAGTGTTAGATTTCTGAAAAAATTTCGCCAGAGTTTCCTCTGCAACTGGAGGTGGCCACGCTTTCTAGCGTATCATTTTCTTTTAAAACTTCAATTCAACAATGTTCCCAACATCAATAACAAACAATATTCCAACATCATACTAGTTCAAAAATGTCACAAACACATGAACTTGTGGGTTGTGTAAGAGTGTGTAGTAACTTCCCATTATTTTTAATAGATCTTTCTACTTTTATAATGAAATCGGTTTCTCGAAATTCTTATTTTTACAGAAAATGCATTTGTACATCTTCTAGTCAAAATTTCAAAAATAATTCTTTTGTTAAAACTTTTTGTCACACAAGTGTCTACACACTTGTGTGTTTACAAAAATCACCTTTGTTTAGGAAAGATCCGGCTTTAAAAATATGATTTCTTTTGACACTTGGTCCTTTGAAAATACCACTTGTAGATCCGTAGATCTACTAGTTTAGAACTCCATTTTATAAGAAAAATTGTTTTTACACAAGTTCATGGTTATAATTAGTAGTGTTCTTCATCTAACCACTTTTCACACTTTAACATACACTAGGTCATGTTCCATGAACATGACTTAGTCGGGTTAGATGACGATCCGAACTAACACTAGCAATCAACGACCAAAAATAATCATAATAAAACTAGTTTTATAAGTTTTACACCATTATTCATCCATTAACCACTTTGTTTATATTATTATATTTTTTTTTGTAGACATTAAACTTTGATCTCTAGTGTTTATGATTTTTGCCCGTTAAATCTTTTATTAACCACTTTAGAATAGATCAAAAAGGCGTTTAGAGTCACTTACTACTAGCTCGAGGCTAGGGAAGAAACTAGTCGAAAAACGGGTGGATAAAAGCGTCGTGGGGAGGTCCTTGGCAATCCGCAAGCACCGGGCTTCCTCGTATGAGATCCTTCACACTTGTATAAGCTTGGACTTGCAAGATTGGAAATTGAAAACGTTGGTGGGTGGGTGTTGGGTGCTCTCGGCCGAACTCACAAAGAGGGGAAAAAGAGTAGTGCTTTGGTGTAATATGAAAGTCTTTATCCATAAATCTTATTTATAAACCATCATAGGTTTTTACCCAAAATATAAATTGTCCTCAAGATACTAGACAATCTTCTAATAAAATATTCAATACTTTGGGTGAGTGTGTCCCCTCATGGGAAAATATCCGATCGGTTGTACTAGGGGGTGGCTTATTTGGTTCAATTTCAATGGTAAAGTTAAGTGATAGTTAGTTAGTTTAGTAACTAATTTAGTGTAATATTGTGTTGTAATATATAGCGGGTGTTAGGGTATTTGGGGACCGTAACTGGCTCAGAAAAAGAAAAACAATGCCAATGACAATATTTTTGTGTTCCGGGTATAGTCCGGTTGTTCGGTTGGATTCTGATCCGTTAAAGTGCTAAATAGGTATTTAAAGTGTCGATAATATTATTTTTAGTGACACGGTTTATTCCCGACACTTGGAAAGTGTCTAGTAATATTTTTCTCATGTTATGGCACTTTACTAGTTAGCTAATTGCTGAATTCTTATTTAAAGTGCAGAATTTTGTACTCAAAGTACGTTCTAGGCACATCCGGTCACTATAATTATCACCTAGTGACGCAGTTCTACAACCCTCATTTCCCTACACTCTCTACAGGTGTAGTAAACTATCTCTAGCTCATACATGCCTTAGAGGCAGTGTCTGCCTGATGCTGGTTATATCAGCATGTTTAATGGGTATCCCGTATAGTGTGCTCACTGTGCTTTTTGTGCATCAAGGTTGTCACTGATGTTTGTGTAAAAATAATAGAGTGACAGTATAAAATGTGATGCATGAGTATGTATTTATCAGAAATCAGTAAGCAGTTTAATCTCAGTTGTAAGCAAGCACAGTAATTAAGCAGTAATTAAATATTAATTAATTCGTACGGATACCTGGTTTGGTGAGGGTTGTCACAGGTTGTCTTACCGTCTCGGTCTATACGGCCGAATTGGCCAAAGCTGTGTGTACTAATGGCGGGAAAATGATGGGTCGGGTTTTGATTGTGGTTAATCTTGATGGGTCGGTTGTTAAACCGGTTGTGTTTCAGAATGGGTGGATGAAACATGGAAATGTTAAACCGGTTGTGTTTCACAAAATTTAGAAAATAATAAACAAAAATTTCAGACAACCCTGTTTTCAATCCATCAGTAATGGAGGGTTACACTTATGCATCCCATTTTGGACCATCATTTTCACATATTTCATCTTTTTCGGTCAGAAATGTTGTGTTTAAAGTGAAAGATTTCACTAGTTCTGTTGTTTCTATGGTAGATGGTGGTGGTGATTGAAGGTGGAGATGTGGTGGTGGTGTTGGGTGGGTTTAGGGGTGTGCAGAATTCGTTTCGAATTCGAAAAATTCGAAATTCGTTTAAATTCGATTCGATTATCAAGAATTCGTTTCAATTATAAGAATTCGAATTCTAATTCGATTCAATTCGACTCAAGTAAATCGAATACGAATCGAACACGAATTTATAATTTCAAATTTGATTCGATTCGAAATTCGAATAAAAATTATACACTTTTATTTATTATTTTTATATATAATATATATAACTTTTATTAGGCTATACTATAAATTATTTTCAAATTTTTTTCCAAGTATTAAAATTATTCATTACCAAACCCACTACATGGCCCATAACTAAAACCTAAGTAACAAATCTATCAATAGATTTCTAAGCATAAAAATATTAACTTGTAATGTGGAGTGTTTATTCCCGACTTCTTGTTTTGAATTTTAGACTTGTGGTACTTTATTTGAAACTTTTTAATGTGATATCGTGATTTATGGCTGCTTTAAAATTTTTGTGTCATTTTGAATGGTTTTTTACATGTTTTTAAAGAATCTGAATTAAATCGAATTTATTCGAATTCGAATTTTTAATCGAATACGAATTGAGTTTTTTAATTCGAATCGAATTCGATAGGTTCTAATCGAATACGAATTCAAGGAAAAATAAAAATTATTCGAACAATTCGATTCGAATAATTCGAAAATTCGATATTCGATTCGATGAACACCCCTATTGGGTAGGGAAGATGAAGTGGGTAGGGTGGGTGGTAGGTCCCACATAAGTTGTAAAATATTAATTATATTTCTTTTTACTTTTTAGTTATTAATTTGATAGTAAGGGTATTTTTGTCATTTCACACTCACTTAACACCAAAAACTAACCTTCATACGCGCCAGGGACTATCCGTGAATGAAATTGCAAAAGTTGGGGACTATAGCTGTAATTTTAGAAAGTTAGGGACTAAAGGTGAAAAATAGGTAAACCACAGGGACTATCCGAGCATTTTTCTCTAAAAAATAATAAATAATAAACCTTTGAGTAAACTTCCGTTTTGCTCCTTGTGGTTTGGTCGTTTTAACGGTTTTTCCCCAAACTTTTAAAAATAGCCATTTTACTCCCTGATGTTTGGATTTTGTCTCCAGTTTGCTCCAAGGCTCTAATTCAGTTAAAACATTCAGTTGAAAGTAGGGGTATTTCGGTAATTTTCCTAATTCCTAAAAGAGTAAACTTCTAGATAATAAAAATAAATAATAAAACAATACTATTTATTAATATATGTACAGACGCATTTATCAATCATCATTTATCAGCTCTCACCCTTAAACATCACCCACCACCACCATTAGCACCACCATAATCCGCCGCCACTGTAATCCGCCGCCACAACTCTCTCTTTCTCCCTCTCTCTCTCTCACACACACACACACTCTTACAACCACCATAATCCGCCACCGCCACCATTACCACCAATCATCCCCGGTAGATCTAAACAATTCTAGAGAGATCCGTGATTGGAAACCCTAGTCGCCGCTAGGTGTCGTCGAAACACAGGAATGATGGTGGTTAACCTTGGCAGTTTCGAGTTTAGATCTGGTTCAAGTTAGGAGCGGCTACGGTTCTGGTTTGCACTACAGCTACGGTTAGCTGTTTGCAAGTTTCGAATGGGTTGTGCAGACGGCGGGCTATGCGACCGGATTCTGGTTTGCACTGCTGCTGGGTTATGCGACTGGGTTCTGGTTGCACGACGACGGCTAGGGTTAGCCGTTTGTTATGGAGTGGTGTTTGTGGTTTGTTCTTACAATTTGTTATACAAATGATGATGATGAAAGCTTAATGAAAAACAAAAATGTTGGTGGTGATGTCAGGTGGTGGTGCCCGGGTGGTGGGTGACGGTGGTGTGAGGTGGTGGGTGGTGGTGTAGGAGAGAGAGAGAGAGAGTGATCTTGTAGAGAGAGAGAAAGAGAGTAAATACTGAACTTGTTACGCATATATTAATAAAATTTACTTTTAAATGTAAATTACTAAACTACCCTTATTTTATACTTGAAATTACGAAAAAAACTCTTTCAGTTAACAAAGAATATGGATGGAATTAAGACCGTGGAGCAAACTGGAGACAAAATCCAAACATCAGGGAGTAAAATGGTTATTTTTAAAGGTTTGGGGCAAAACCATTAAAACGACCAAACCACAGGGAGCAAAATGGAAGTTTACTCTAAACCTTTTATCTAAACATATTGATAACTTGAAACCCTATTTTTTTCCAAGTTAGCTAGAATTTGGATATTCTAAGACATTTTTGGAGATAATTATGTCTAAGTTAGTTAAACTTGATTTATCATTTGGTGGTGTAGTTGACTTCTAGTGTTTTAATTTATCATTTGATGGTTGTATTTAATTACTTATATCCAATGTTTAAGGATAACAATATTCTTATTTTTTATTTTCAAGTTAAATGTTCGTTGACGTTCGTTTTTATTTAGTTGCGTTCGTTTGTGTTCGAGACCAGTGTTCACAAACTGTTCGTGAACAACTGAATTTCCTTAATGAACGAACACAAACATAAACTTATGTTCGGTATGCGTTCGTGAATAGTTCACGAACATGCTAATTTTCTTAAAGAACGAACACGAACATGGCCTTGTTCGTGTTCATTCGGTTCGGTTACAGCCATAGTTATACAGGCCTAATGTGTAATGTGGGCTTTTTTGTTAATCCGATGTTGTACTACATGGGCTAAGAGACCAAAAAGGGTTCCAATTTGGCCTCTCAATCATCAAGAGCTAATTGCTAGCTGGAACCTTATGAGGTTTGTGATTAATTCCAGTTACCATATATTGTTGATTGCTTTCTGCTCCTATTAAAGGAGGGTTTCTTTTTCATTTTTGGCTGTGGTTTTAGACAAGCTTGTTAACTATTAAGCTTGCCTTTAAGTTATCATCTTTATTGATAAAATCATCGATCATTCTTTTTAAGTTGGTATCAGAGCCCTAGGCTCAATACTGTCACACCCCAACCAACGACGGAATATGCCAGTACATGATGTTGTCAGATTAAATATACTTATTGTGTTATATTTAATTGTGTATCCATTATAATCATTTATATTATATAGATCAAAATATGTTATATCTATTATATAATTAGTAGTTGATAGTTGTTGATGGACCATATTACCCTTATTAACTAATGAGGTTTCCTCTTGGGTGTATATATAAGGAGATAACTAGAGAGGTTAAAGGTTAGACACTAATCATAACATCACCATAACCGCCCCTCTACTCTCTTTCCATCCGAATTCCTTCCCTTGAATTCGGTCTCACCATCATCATCTTACACCCTAAGAAGGAACCAGATAAAGCTGACATCTATGTCGAACTCTATGGCTGCTTCTCTGACTAGATTCTCTGCTGGCCTGTCTGCGGTTACATGTATTTCTATATGTTTTCCATTATGTTTATACAGAACTTATCAACATGTGGTATCAGAGCATATGTTGATAAATCAGTTCTGTTTGTATCCATGAAATCTAGAAAACAGAACTTATGAAAAACCTGATAAAGATTTGTAACCCTGTTTTGAATCACTGTTCGGATCTTATGTTTATATTTCGGATCTTATGTTTAATGGTAAATCACTGTTCCGAAATCTGTATCAATATGTTAAAATTTTCAGATTTTGAATTCCAGAATTCAAGTTTATGTTTTAGGGTTCTTAATGTTCTTAGGAAAATACGAATAAATTCCTGTATTTTGGAATGAATTCGGATCAGAGGGTGTTTTTTCCTGTTTTGACCTATTTTTATCTTTTAAAAGTTTCGAAATCTGTTATAATTATTATTGGATAAAATTTCAAAATAATTAGATAAACATAAATCAGGATTAAAACAGGAAACATTTCTCCCATGATCCCTTAAATTCGGATTTTCACCCTTATCGCAATTAACTTCCATAATTAGAGGATTTCGAATCTTGGAGATCAAGATTCGGATAAATCCGAAGCATTATTTGAGATCACAGTTTCATATAAATCCGAAACCTTATTCGAGATCACAGTTTCGGATAAATCCAAAATCTCATTCAAAATCACTATTTTGGAAAGATTCGAAATTTCATCCGAAATATCATTCGAAATCAATTTCGGATAAATTCGAAAACTAAATTTTATCCGACATCTAATTCGAAATCTAATATGTTCTCGAAATGTTAAGTTTCGAAATCTCATTACTTTATTGGGCAGTTATTGTGAACACTTAAATGATTGGTTTTGTAAACACTTAATTAATCAGAATCAGATAACTTTTCACAAAACCAAATAGCTTAACTTGAATGAGCTTCTAATGTGTCACTTCTGTCCAAAGGTGATTTGATACATCTATTTGTTATTCAAGTATTATAAAAGCTATGTTAATTATGCATTACAAACGTGAATGTCTTATTTCTGGGCAAAGCTGATTTAATTTATTCATGTCTAGCATACTTAACAAGTGCATAACTAAGGTGATTCTCTTATTTCTGGCCAAAGCTGATTTGTTACTATTACTCTGCACACATACTTAGATGATTACACTTCTGCCCAAATGTGATTCGTCTTCATTTAAGTAGAATTTTTAACTTAGTCTATTATTTTGATGTTGGTAATAGACAATATCACAACTTCATAATTAAAATAGTCATTACCTATGCCTGCCTTAGTATAACATGCCCTTAGATCACATTAAGACTTCTATCTTAGTATCATAATTCGCTCATATCATTTCCACTCTCAGCACCCAACTGCTGGATTCCATCATTGACTGGTGATAACTTTGCTGCATGGAAAGACTCTCTCATGCTTACTCTTGCTTTGCTGGATTTCGACTATGCTTTAAGAGAGGATAAGCCTGCAGACCTTACTCCTTAGAGTACTACTGCTCAGCAGATGACTATGGAAACGTGGTCTAGGTGCAATCGCATGTCTCTCATGTTCATGAAGCAATCCATTAGCAATGCAATTCGAGGAGGCATTCCTGATTCTGATGATGCTAAAACCTATTTGGAATCTGTGGAGGAGAAATTCAAGGGAACGTCTAAAGCATGTACTAGTATTTTAATCCTCAAGCTGGTGACTACTAAATACGATAGGAGGAGCGGCATCAGCGAACACATCATGATGATGAACGACATGGCACATAAGCTCAAGGGATTAGACATGGAGATCTGTGATGGTTTTCTCGTCCACTTCATCAAAACTCCGCTTCCTTCATCCTATAAAGCATTCAAGATCAATTACAACACTCAAAAGGACAAATGGACGATGAGTGAGCTGATCGCCATGTGCTTGCAGGAGGAAGAGCGTATGAAGATGGATCGCACTACTGATGTTGCAAACTTCACCACCTCTAACTCTAAGAAGAGGAAGAACCGTTACCCAAGAAAGGATGCTTCTATGATCCAAAAGCCTAATCCTAATACAAGTGCACCTTCCAGATCTAACAACTGCTTAGGCAAACCTTACTACAAGCTCTCTAAAAAGACAGGACATAAGCAGAAGGAATTCCCTGACATTAAGGAGTGGTTGGCTAAGAAAGGTAATGATTTTTTCATGATACTTGAGTCCTGTAATTTAAATGTTCATGTTAATTCTTGGTGATTTGATTCTGGTTCTATGGTTCATGTAACAATTCTACTCTAGGATTCCTTTCAATCTAGAGGTTGAGAAGAAACCGAAGAACACTTAAAGTTGGGGATGATCGGGTATTAGAAGTGAAGGCCATAGGAACATTACAATTATTTATGAAAACTGGTTTATACATTAAACTTTATGATAACTTATATATTCCTGAGGTAACTCGGAACATTGTATCAGGACCAAAGTTAGACATAGACGGTTTTGTTGTTTCCCATGGTCATCGCAAACTCTCTATTCTCTACGATTCCGTTGATCTTAAAGTACTAAACCTATTAAGAACCAACTAAGCCCCTCGACCCTTCTCAAGGAGAAACCTGTGGAACTACCTAGGCTGTTAATCCTACCGGTTATTAGACGCCTTTCCAGTTGTCTAATTATTGTGTAAGTACCCTAATGTTGACCTACTCTTTTCCAATCATAGATCTAGGGCAGTTTGAAGTAATTAACTTGACTTGATAGACTAATAAAACCGACAGGTAAACCAAGACATGACCTTTTCCAAGGACTATCTAAAGCAATTCGCCGGGTAAGACCTACCAATAGCCCCTCACTTTCTAGGTATTAGGACTAGTAGAACACTAAGACTTAGCAAATTATTACCAATTACTTCTAGGGGTTATTGCGCAATTCTCCCTAAAGAGTTAAGGTTTTCTTATGTGATATAGACACTCACCGAAATCTTAAACCCTAATATGACTCTATGTTGTGATATAGACCGTCACTAAGAATCATATGAAGCAAATAATAACAATAAACCAACTCAAAGCATGCATACACATCAAATCATTAAATCAAACCGCTTACTAAACGCAATCAATCCATAATAATCATGCAATTAACAAAAACGGTAAAAACTCTATATCAATCCATTCATCAAGTCTAAGTGGCTTAAATGTTTAGCCAAGCATGGTTTTAAAAACAAATAAACAAAGTTTCAAACAAGAATTCATCGATACTAAACAAGAAAAAAAATAGAGAACTAAAGAAATCGAGTAACAAAACCCGATAATCCCTTGCTCTCCAAGCTTCCCGCTTGATCCCGACGATTCCCGCAAAACCGGCTTTTTTCTTTCGTGCGTCTCCCTGTGCGTCTTCGTATCTGATGTTCGGCTGATGTATCGCAGCCCCCCTTATAATATGCGACTGATGTCATCCTTCTGATTGCTGCCTCCCTATATTATATGTCTTTTTTCCTCCAAAGTGCCTTAGGTATAATTAAAGGTGATTTATGTATGTGGCCCAATAGGAATGATTTTTGGTTATGTTATATTATCATTACTTTATTAAATAATGGATTTAAAGTCCATAACCCCAATTTCCATCTACTTCGATGGCTGTACGTTTTCACGGCCCATTATTATGATTTTAACTTAATTGCTAGACTAGTTTTTCGTCCCTCTAACTTATAAAATAAAGATACTAGCCTCGGACCACTTACAGAAAATAGCTGCAATTTTACTTCGGTCACTGGCGGTACACTCTACTTAACTGGCTGGTTATTTATTTATTACTCTTTTTAGCTCCATTTGCACCAGGACCTGCCAAAACACAAAATAAAATAATATAATACTAAAACTAAAATAAAACAAATAAAAACTATCCAAAAATTATACAATTTACACGGGACAAATATGTGTATTTTACCCCACATCAAATATTCCCACACTTAACCTTTTTTCGTCCCCGAAAAAGAATCTATGCAACGGAATCAGAGATGGATAAATACTCGGGTCAAAAACTTATGTCTATTTTATTAAAATCAAAACTTGCGTTAGCCGCGATTGCGAATATATTTGTCCCTTTAAACCCAAGTCCGGTTCTAAGCCCTTATCATGCGAATTTAGTTTAAGTGCGGTCAATCGACCTAGGGTCTCACGCTAGGATCTACGGTCCACCTACTCCCGCCTCAAGCTTATAGAACTAAAGAAACGATCACTGGACAAATTCCCAACCGTCTTATATCAAAACCAAGAGAGTTTACAATCAGATTTTCTCTTTTTTTCCATTTTTTTTCGCTTTTCTTTTTTCTTTCTTTTTCTAATGAGCATAGACGATGTTTTCCCTAACCAAGAGGCAATCCGGTTGTAGAGTCGCTATCCCCAACTCGGATTACTTAGGCTTCGGTACTTTTTTCTTTTCTTTGCAAGTTCGATTTCACACATCCTAGCGGTAATCCGGTTGTAAAGTCACTATCCCCAACCCAGATTACATAGAACTGCGCTACTTTCATTCAGTTTCTAGATCATTTTTTAATTTTATTCTTATTTTTTTTTTCATGATCACAAATTCTAACGGTTTTAACTTATAACGGTGCCCCTTATACTCTTATTGGCAGTTTTGATTTCGCATATTTCCCAGGCGAAAACCCACTAGCAGACTGACAATTAAGGTATATTAGCTCAAAGGAACTTAAAACCAAACCCGTGCCTATCCACATATCCCTAACTAGACACAAGCTTGACTTAATTAATCTTATATTATCATTATTTGAACCCGAACAAAAACCCGACTTTTCTATCATTTTCCGTTTTTTAGTTTGCAAACTTCTTATTTCAAAAGACATTTTCTAATTTTTAAATTTTTTTGTATTTTTCAAATTTTTAATGACTCAAGACTCTACTAACTAGACACTAAACGATAGTTTCCCATCCCCACACTTAAACTCTACATTGCCCTCAATGTAGGATGGAAACCGACCCAAAAAAACTAAAAATAAATAAGAAATAAAAGACAAATGGCATAAATGAAAAGGACTTAGCTGGTTATATTAGCGCGTAAGCTCCAAACTCTCGTCCAATCCAGCTCGATCGTATAGCATTTCATTCGCGATCGGCTTTGACACTAACTGGTACACTCGGAAAATGCCTGATATCTGATAAGCAGCTCCAAAATCACCCGAATGGAGATTGAGTACGAGTTGTACATATTCAAACCTGCATAAACAAAAACAAACAAAAACCAAAGCAGTACCAACTAAAAAAAAGACTCAAAAACTACTAACAAAGACTCAATATACAAAAAGTACGCCTCTATACAAACTCTACAAAACCTCCCCACACTTGAATTTAATCAGGAGGCTTTTCCTTGACTTGAACCCGGTCTAACCCATTTAATTCCACCCGTTTCTCATAAACATTTAAAAATTTAACGGTGGAATTATAAAATGATTTTAAAATTTTTAACGGGTTAGAACACAAAATTTTGAACTTACCTGGCAAGAGCCGCTGAAACACGATCCCAGGTGTTCTTCTCATCGCCTTCTCCCGTGGTTTTGAACTTTTACTCGCTTTCGTTATCAGTACCACGGGCCAGCTGTGGTGTTCTTCCTCTTCCACCACCACTTCTTCTTGTTTGATGTCTGTCACTGGGTTTCCTGCAAGTAAAGCTTCTAAGTAAGCAAGGTCACCCTCCGGATCAAACGTACCCAAATCTTCATCTACCGACAAACCCTCTAACTCATCCGCAAATTCTCTCTCCCAAAATAGCTCATCTTCACTTTCCCCATCCTCTTCATCTGATAAATCCCATATTGGTTCGGTGGGATAAGACTCATCATCAGAGATATCTAGGTCAATAGGATCACATGCCATTAAGAGAGTAGAAAAAACAGAACAAGGTAGAGAAAATAAAAGAAAACTAACTAAAAAAATTACACAACTATACAAGTAGCACGGATTTTTCAGTTAGGTCTAATCAAAGCTAATAAACGCAATCGCCAAGAGTCCCCGGCAACGGCGCCAAAAACTTGATGTGTGCTAAACAGACTATAAAAATTAACTATATTAGACTCTCTAAGCTTTAAATTTATAAAAACAGACTCTCTAAAACCTAGACCACACCACCGGCAAGTGTACCGGTCAATGCAGTATAGCTACAGTAAGTCCGAGTATCGAACCCACGAGACTCTCTAATTACGCTAATTAGACTCTATCTAGACCTAGACTGACACAGACTCTAACTGTTTAATTGGTTGGGGAGGGGGGGGGGGGGTTACTGAAAATCTAAGGAAATCTATATTAAACTACTAAATTAACTAAAGCTAGACTAAAGACGAATGAAGACTAAGGGCTTTTCTTATATTGAGAGCGAGACCACCTAGACAAGAATCCTGGATTACTTTTAAAAAATTACCGATTAAGTTAAATGCATGAATTATGGAACCGGGATCTTAAAGTACTAAACCTATTAAGAACCAACTAAGCCTCTCGACCCTTCTCAAGAAGAAACCTGTGGAATTACCTAGGCTGTTAATCCTACCGGTTATTAGACGCCTTTCCAGTTGTCTAATTATTGTGTAAGTACCCTAATGTTGACCTACTCTTTTCCAATCATAGATCTAGGGTAGTTTGAAGTAATTAACTTGACTTGATAGACTAATAAAACCGACAGGTAAACCAAGACATGACCTTTTCCAAGGACTATCTAAAGCAATTCGCCGGGTAAGACCTACCAATAGCCCCTCACTTTCTAGGTATTAGGACTAGTAGAACACTAAGACTTAGCAAATTATTACCAATTACTTCTAGGGGTTATTGCGCAATTCTCCCTAAAGAGTTAAGGTTTTCTTATGTGATATAGACACTCACCGAAATCCTAAACCCTAATATGACTCTATGTTGTGATTTAGACCGTCACTAAGAATCATATGAAGCAAATAATAACAATAAACCAACTCAAAGCATGCATACACATCAAATCATTAAATCAAACCGCTTACTAAACGCAATCAATCCATAATAATCATGCAATTAACAAAAACGGTAAAAACTCTATATCAATCCATTCATCAAGTCTAAGTGGCTTAAATGTTTAGCCAAGCATGGTTTTAAAAACAAATAAACAAAGTTTCAAACAAGAATTCATCGATACTAAACAAGAAAAAAATAGAGAACTAAAGAAATCGAGTAACAAAACCCGATAATCCCTTGCTCTCCAAGCTTCCCGCTTGATCCCGACGATTCCCGCAAAACCGGCTTTTTTCTTTCGTGCGTCTCCCTGTGCGTCTTCGTATCTGATGTTCGGCTGATGTATCGCAGCCCCCCTTATAATATGCGACTGATGTCATCCTTCTGATTGCCGCCTCCCTATATTATATGTCTTTTTTCCTCCAAAGTGCCTTAGGTATAATTAAAGGTGATTTATGTATGTGGCCCAATAGGAATGATTTTTGGTTATGTTATATTATCATTACTTTATTAAATAATGGATTTAAAGTCCATAACCCCAATTTCCATCAACTTCGATGGCTGTACGTTTTCACGGCCCATTATTATGATTTTAACTTAATTGCTAAACTAGAGTAGTTTTTCGTCCCTCTAACTTATAAAATAAAGATACTAGCCTTGGACCACTGATGGGTGTCGAGTGTTATATATATTAGGTGTATATTTTAAGCCCCTTTAATACTTTTTTAGTCAAGTTTTAAATTTATAAAACACGATATTTACTAACACTAGACACACATATGGGCAAGTGCACCCATCGTGAGCGTAGTATAGTGTTGGTAAGATACCGAGGTCGTCCAAGGTCACAAGAGCTTTTAATACAGGTTTATCCTCAACGTCTAATCAAATAAAAAAGTTTAGAAAAATGTTTTAAACTAAGAAAAATAAAAACTAACTAAAATGCTGAAAAATAAAAATAAAAACAGATAGACAAGATGAATTACTTGGTTCCGACTCGTATCTAGTGTAACCTTTGATTATTTCCGCACTTTTGCACCTTTTAAGAGATTATCTTAGTTATTGTAGTAGGCCCCTCTTTTGAAGGTGACGTTACCCTCACCCCAGTAGTTTGAGTCAGTAAGGATACAATCCTAAAATGGTGGATTATTGAAAGATAATGAATTAAGTTATTAATGCAAATTATGGTAGGCCCCTCTTTTAGAGGTGACGTTACCCTCGACTAAGTAGTCTGAGTCAGCAGGGATACAGTCCTAAATAGCCGGGTTATAGTATTAATAGTAATTAACTTATGAGGGGATCAAAGAGTTTGGACCCCCACCATCCAATACCGTTAAGTATTGAAGGAGGTCCTACTAAATTTGACCCAGGTCCATTGCAGGACCTCTAAACGCTGAACAATGGCAATACCTTTACCAAACCGTTCCCTTTACCCCCAACCAGGTAGCCAACATACCTCCATATAGATCGTGGAGATATGAATGGTGAAAATCTTTTATTTTATATAGACAGTAAAATAATGCCAAGACACCACGGACAAACGATAAGGAAAGATCACCTTCAACATAAGAAACTAGTTATTAAAGTCATTAATACAAAACCAAGTAAAAAGTGCGAAAAGATTAAAAATAAAAAGTATTACACTAGACACTTTGTCTTCACCAAGTGATGTAAGAGACTTAGGCAAACATGGCCTTGATTGTCAAGAACTCTTACGATCAATCTTGGATCCCGAGACGACTCACACACTCTACGATGGACAATGGATGATGGTGGTGGATGATGGTGTTATGGTGGTGGTGGGTGGTGGGTGAAGTGTGAGAGAGGTGGTGTGCCAAGGGATGGTTTTAGCTTGAGCCAAGCACTCCTATTTATAGGCTGAACAGAAGCTCGGGCACGGCCCCGTGTCCACATCCTTCTCTTTCTTCATTTAATGCAGCTTGTCTTATTAGTTGACCACGCCCCCGTGTCCGCTGAGCACGACCCCGTGTGCAGAAGAATCTTTGTACTATGAAGATTTGCCTAGATTGTGCGAATCTTATAGTTGACCACGGCCTCGTGCTGGCTGAGCACGGGGCGTGTTCAGTCTTCTGTCTTCTTGTTTTGCTTGGGAAGATGCTGTCGTGGGGTCGGGCATGTCACGTCTTGTTCCTTTTATTGTATTTATGTTAGATTTTGATGTCTTTTTACTTCTTTTGTTAATTTGAGCTCATTTAATCCTGAAAATACAAAAAGAAGACAAAAACACACTTTTTTCCAACATTAGTACTAAAAAAGGGTTAGTTTTATGCCACAATTGATGAAATTTATATGTTGCATTTTGCACACATCAAATACCCCCACACTTGAATCTTTGCTTGTCCTCAAGCAAAACTCTTTATAATGTGGCTATTACACTCCCAAATGGAATGGGTAGAGAAGAAGGTTTTTGGGCTTGTCGTAGAGTGTCGGGATTTCCAAGATTCTTTATTAAGTTTTATTTTTATTTATTTACAATCATATTCGTCATGATTTATTTAAAACTTTTCATAAGATAAATTACTTATTAGGGCATAACATGCCACTTTAAAATTCTATTTATATACAAGTTCACATACCTCACGGGGGATCACTCAACACTCGGCCGAAGATGTATTTTTTGTGGATCACTCGAGAGTGGTATGGAACTTACTTCTACCATAGGCTTGCCAAGCAATCAATCCTCCTCCTTTTTAACTTATATACCCTTGTAAATATCAAGAGGACTTTGTGGGTGAAGGGTTAGGCTTGGGTTAAAGGTAGGTGGTTGGGTTAGTGGTTAGTGGTTAGTAGAAAAAGGGCGAAAAGCGTAACAAGCGTCGGTTTTCGTAAGACTTTTTATTTTTGTAACTTTTATTTTGATGAAGCTTTTATTCAAACAAAGTTATTTTTGATGAACTTGTATGTTTATTTTATTTTGCTTCATCATCAACACACAATTTTTTTTTTTGAAAGTCATACGAAAAACCGACCTAGTTACTAAAACAAAGGGTTAAAAATAAAAAGGTTTTGGTGGGTGAAAGGGTGTTTGGTTTGGGTTATGAAATGAAAAGGTTTAGGCTCAAAGGGGCTAACTATGGGTAGGTTAAAAAAAAAGAAAAATAATGGTGTAGAAATAAAAAAATGTTAGTCCTAATGCCTCTGTCATTTACTTACTCGGGTTTAAGTTGGTAAGGACTGAGAATGTATCGTCATGGCAAGTTCTAGAGTCGTAAAAACCAAGCGGCTATTCACACAAGAAACGAAAAATGAGCATTTAGTTTAATGATATGTAATTGTATGCTCAATAAAGGCTTAAAACTCACTTTTGTGGGAATGAGTTTTTATGTGATCAAGTATATATAATCAAATTTTAACTAAGCTTGTCATGCCTTTTCATAATTTTCTTATGTTGGTTCTTTTTATCACGACGCTATCGGTTGTAAATTCGTAAAAATATAACCTTTTTAGAACTTGAAATTTCCGAGTTAAACCTAGACAAGTAAAAAAAAATTGAAATTTTTTTTGAAAAAATTTGGGGTGATTAGCGGTTCCAATAGAGTTTTGTGTAAGGCTTGTATTTAGGACTTGCAAGATTCAAGGTTTTAGCATCCCCCCCACACTTAAATTACACATTGTCCTCAATGTGTCCCAAAAATAAATTTTTAGGTTGATTGAATGTGTAAAAGGTGTGAAAAAGCAAAAATTTTGTGTTACTGGGCACTGGACATGGCTCCGTGCCTGGTGGGCACGACCCCGTGTTCAGGTGCCAGTAATGAAAACTTACAGAAGGTGGACACGGGGGCGTGTTGGGTAAACACGACCCCGTGTCTGTCAAGGTCTGCAGAATTAAAACAAACAGCAGGATCAGGGGAGTGGGCACGGGGGCATGTCGGTTGGACAGGGCCCCGTGTGTACAATCTGCAAGGTTGAAAAACAGGTTTCTTTCTTCGGTTTTCCTGTACCGGCTTTAGTAGTACTAATGCTTAGTACTCTAAGCCTCGTTTGTACCTGCTTAATCAATAAACACCATACCACACCATAGCAAACATCCTAATTTTTACCAAGTTCAACATCCATGTCAAAGTTAAAAGAAAAATAAATGCAGAAAAGTAAAAGAAGTTAGGGAAAGTAAATTGTTCAACACTTGGCACGCAGGCCTCAAATTGTTCAAGATTAGAAAAGGTTAACCTGGGGAATCACCAACCAACCGCTTCTTCCTCCGCTCCTCCCGCCTAATCCATGTCCTCGTCTTCATCATCATCATCCCCACCATGGCCAGCTATGTACTCCCGGATATTTCCGATATCATCTTGGATATCGGATATGTTTCTTTCGATGGCCCCAACCCGGTTGTATGTGTTGCTTGCCATATTGTAGGTGTTCCTGGTGCACATGAGGTTTTCCTGCAACAAATCATGTAAACTTTGAAAGTTAGGAAAACCGCCTCCTGAGGAGGAGGATTGGCCCGGATCACCATGGGGCTGGTATTGGTACTGATGATGTTGTGGGGCGTGGAGGACAAGTGTTTCTTGCGGGTTCCATGCATGACCTTGCATCCTTTGAAAGCTCACCGTCCCGTCTTCAGCTTCATAAACTAGGTGCATTGAGCGGCAGATGTGTATATCTACCCTACCCGACCATGGGCTCCTTTCAAATGACCTAGGTATGCGGGTGAAGTGCCTGAAGAGACGGTACACCCATCCCCCAAAGAAGATAGAGGTTGGTGCACTAGCAAGGCGGTTATGATGCATGTTTCAGAGCATGAGGAACGGAACATCAAGCGGCCTGCGGGTATGGATGCAGTGGAGGACAACCAAATCTCTTAACCCAACGACGCCACCGCTATCGTGTCTTTGACTAAGAGAGTAGCCGAGGAGCCTATGGATGTATCTGTAGAGCGAATCCCTCAACTTCGTACTCTTAGTGCTACTCGGATTGTAGTACCCTTCACCAGTCTGAGCCCATGCGGCTTGGCGATCGTTTTTACCTATCTCTCACATCCCTCCAGCATTTTCCTCGTTTCCCGCATCCTCTTCCGCATACAACCCGACAATCGACCCAAATTGTGCCATAGAGATCGAATACCTAGTTCCGCCACATCGGAATGCTACCCCATCATTGTCGAATGGGTCGCACCTTGAGTTGAATGTGAAGGTGCTATAGAATTCCAAAGTGCATTCGTGGACGGAACGGAGTCGAGTTGTTAAAGCGACTCTTAATGGACCGGTGACAATGGTTCACCAATGATAACAAATCCGTGCATGCTTGCCTTGGGTATTCCTCCGGCCTTGTCTGAAGTACTTCGTATCTAGCCCTCTCATCGAGCTCATTGGCGTTAAACCTTGTGAACTTCCTAGCCATCTGAAATAATACACCAAAAGTTAGCACGAAACAGAAGTATTTTCGGACAAAACTGCAAACAGTGGGCTGGACACGACCCCGTGTTTAGCGGACACGGCCCCGTGTCCAGGTGTCTGTTACACAAAAACTCTATTTTTCGACCCGGTTTCGAAAACTTGAAAATTTTTGGTCCAATAGGTGCGGTTTTCCCCGAAATTGAAACCCTAAGTGCCGTTTTTCCCAAAATAACCCGTTTACCCTATCAATTTTATCTTTTTTGGTTCAAAAACAAGGGTTTGGGGTTTTCATGAGAAATCGGGTGAATCTATGAACAATACAAGTGGATTTACTTCCCATAACACTAATCTAACTAAATGCAAACAGATCTAAACAAAAATTTGAGGTTCGATCCGGATGAACTTCAAGAACCCTAGATTTTTCCCCAAATTTTTGGTGTTTTAACTACATGCAAGTAACTAATCTAACTACTAAAGATGTAAGAATCATACCTTGACGTTGTTAGAACAAAGGGAGACGTCGAAAATCTGTGGAAAATCGCCTGGAACCAGAGCTTTTTCGGGGAAACGGGGCGTGTGGAATGTTATAACTGTTATGAAAAAGGGGTTTTATCCCGACTGCAGCGCGGACACGGCCCCGTGCCGAGCAAAGTTTTGAAAATTTTTTTTTTAGTGCTCGTGTGATTGCCCTTGTTTCCCACAAACTTTGGTTAGAAAACTTACCGATTAAGATGTCGTTCCGTTTGTTCGTAACTTACCAAGTATGATGTTGGTGTTTTCATTCTTCGGTTGTTTGAAGCGAGATCTCCTCCTCTTCATCCTCAATGAATCCTTGATAGAGTTTCAGCCGTTGGCCATTGACTTTGAATGGAGGCCCATTACGAGATTTAATTTCTACTGCACCGTGTGGGAAAATATGGGTGATGGAAAAAGGTCCTGACCACCTAGACTTTAATTTACCAGGAAACAATCGAAGTCGTGAATTAAACAAAAGAACTAGATCTCCTACTCGAAATTCATTAGGTTTAATATGTTTGTCATGTAAGTTCTTCATTCTTTCCTTATAAATTTCGGAGTTTGAGTATGCGTAATTCCTAAGTTCGTCTAATTCATTTAATTGACATAATTGATTTTTACCAGCAAACTCTAAATCTAAGTTTACATTTTTAATTGCCCAATAGGCTTTGTGTGCAATTTCTACTGGCAAATGACAACTTTTTCCGTAGACTAGCTTATATGGGGTTGTACCTATTGTTGTTTTATAAGCAGTTCGAAAAGCCCATAAAGCATCATCTAATTTATCTGCTCATTCCTTTTTATTTAACCCTACGGTTTTTT
>JARYGA010017231.1:0-27388 GCA_030545235.1 Helianthus tuberosus | reverse complement strand
GACAAGTCAACACGCTCAGCCACCTGTATGCACATACAAAACTTTTATGGATTGTCGTCCTACTACTTTCAACAACACTGAAGGAGCTGTTGGACTTCTCCATTAGTTCGAGGAACACGAATCGGTCATAGAGTGTGAGAATGACCGAGGCTCGTAAGGTGAAATATGCCACTGATATTCTCGAAGGCACTGCGTTAACTTGGTGGAACGCGCAAGTTCAGATACTGGGGCTGGCGGCTGCTAAGGCCACCCCATGGAATGATTCTAAGGAACTGATCAAACGTGAATAGAGTAGTTTTGATGCCATCCACAAGCTGGAAGTGGAGTCCTTTACCATGAAGATGACGGGGTCAGAGATAGAAGCGTACACGAAACGATCCAACAAACTGGCAATTTTGTGTCCAACTATGGTGGATCCTCCCATCAAGAGCATTGAGCTGTACCTCAAAGGCTTAGTACCAGAAATTCAAAGCCATGTGATGACTGCTAATCTTGCTACTATTCAAGATGTTACTCATCTTGCTCATCGTCTCACAGACCAGGCAGTGGAACAGAACAGGCTGCCTAAACGTATCAGTGTTAATACTACTGCTATCACTACTTCTGCTATTCTCAGTAACAACAAGAGAAAGTGGGATGGAACCTCCAGCAAGGGTTCAACTTCAGTTCAGTCCAGGCACAGCAGCGAAAGATCGATGCCAACCAAAGTCCTGGTCAGCAACCTTTTAGTAGCCAAGGGCAGGGTGGATACAGGGGAAACCACCCTAAGTGCAAACGATGTAACTTGCACCACAGCGGGCAGTGCAACCGAAATCATTGTCAATGATGCAACAAGCTTGGTCATGGAGCCAAAGATGGTAGAAACTCACGTCCTACGAATCAGAACCAGCAACAACAACCACCTGCTCCACGAAACCAGCCTCAGCAGCAGCAGCATGGAAACAGGGGGTGCTACCAGTGTGGGGCTGAAGGTCATTACAAGCGGGATTGCCCTCAGTTAAACCAGAACCAGAACAATAACAACAACAACAACAATCAGGGCAACGGGAACAACAACAACGGTGGGAACAACAACAACAATGGTGCTAGAGGCCGTATGTTTGTGATCGGTCAGGGTGATGCGAGGAATGATCCCAACGTAGTTATGGGTAAGTTTCTTCTAGACGACTTTTACGTTACTGTCTTATTTGATTCGGGTGCGGATACAAGTTACGTGTCTTTAAAAGTTAGCGAAATGTTAAAACGTGCACCAACTCTCTTAAACACCAAACATGTCGTAGAGTTAGCTAACGGTAAAAGTCTTGAGGCCACACACATAGTTAAAGGGTGTAATCTTATCCTCGCCGGTCAGACTTTCTCCATCGACCTTATTCCTATAACCCTGAGTAGTTTCGACATTGTCATCGGTATGGATTGGTTATCCCAACAACAAGCAGAGATCCTATGCAAGGAGAAGATCATTCGTATTCCCCGTTCTGGTAAAGAACCTCTCGAAGTTCAGGGCGACAAGAGTGGTGTCGTGAGTGGCATCATTTCTTTCTTGAAGGCTCAGAAGTGTTTACGTAAGGGTCACACAGCTGTTTTAGCACTCGTTACTGATACGTCGAAGAAAGAGAAAAAGATTGAGGATATTCCCGTGGTACGCGATTTTCCTCAAGTGTTTCCCGAAGAGTTACCGGGGCTACCGCCTCATCGCCAGGTCGAGTTCCAGATCGAGCTAGCTCCAGGAGCAGCACCCATAGCTCGAGCACCTTATCGTTTAGCTCCAACTGAATTGGAAGAACTGTCAAAGCAGCTGCAAGAACTCTTGGAAAAGGGTTTCATACGTCCTAGCTCTTCTCCTTGGGGAGCTCTAGTGTTATTCGTAAAGAAGAAAGACGGTACGTTCAGGATGTGTATAGACTACCGTGAACTCAACAAGGTGACGATCAAGAATCGTTACCCTCTTCCGCGCATAGATGATTTATTCGACCAGCTGCAAGGGTCGAGCTACTACTCCAAGATAGACTTAAGGTCAGGGTACCATCAGCTGAGAGTCCGGGATGAGGACGTCTCTAAAACAGCATTTAGAACTCGCTACGGCCACTACGAGTTTATGGTCATGCCATTCGGGCTAACGAACGCGCCTGCCGTATTTATGGATCTTATGAACAGGGTGTGCAAACCCTATCTCGACAAGTTCGTCATTGTTTTCATCGACGACATCCTGATTTATT
Source organism: Helianthus tuberosus (assembly GCA_030545235.1). NCBI lineage: Eukaryota > Viridiplantae > Streptophyta > Magnoliopsida > Asterales > Asteraceae > Helianthus > Helianthus tuberosus. The sequence continues at coordinate 25,172 of JARYGA010017231.1, read as the reverse complement.
CGAAAAGTCAGGAGGAACACGAGCAGCACTTACGACTTATACTGGAACTTCTACGAACGGAACAACTATACGCTAAGTTTTCCAAATGTGATTTCTGGCTTCGTGAAGTCCACTTCTTAGGCCACGTGGTAAACAAGGATGGGATCCATGTCGATCCATCCAAGGTAGATTCGATCAAGAATTGGCCTGCGCCTCGTAGACCAACAGAAATACGCCAATTCTTGGGTTTGGCGGGTTATTACAGACGATTCATCAAAGACTTCTCAAAGATCGCACAACCACTTACACTACTGACGCAGAAGGGTGTTGTTTATCGTTGGGGTAATGCACAGGAGACAGCGTTTCAGCACCTAAAGGATAGACTTTGTAGCGCACCTATTCTTTCACTGCCTGAAGGCACGGATGATTTTGTAGTCTACTGCGACGCATCTATCCAAGGTCTTGGATGTCTATTGATGCAAAGGGATAAAGTTATTGCTTATGCTTCGCGCCAACTTAAGATTCACGAACGGAATTACACGACACATGACCTAGAGCTGGGAGCGGTTGTCTTTGCACTTAAGATATGGCGACACTACTTGTATGGTACCAAGTGTGCAATCTACACTGATCACAGAAGCCTCGAACATATCTTCAAACAGAAAGAACTGAATATGCGACAGCGACGATGGGTTGAACTGTTAAATGACTACGAATGCTCAATCAGGTACCACCCAGGCAAAGCCAATGTTGTGGCTGACGCCCTCAGCCGAAAGGACACCGCGCCTAAGCGCGTGCGAGCTTTACAACTCACTATACAGTCTAGTCTTCCTTCTCAGATACGAGATGCTCAGGTAGAAGCATTGAAACCAGAAAATGTCAGGGCTGAAGCCCTACGTGGCTCAAGACAACGTTTAGAACAAAAGGAAGATGGTGCTTACTACGTAACGGGACGCATTTGGGTTCCACTTTATGGCAACTTACGTGAGCTAGTAATGGATGAAGCTCATAAGTCTCGCTACTCGGTACATCCTGGTGCGGATAAAATGTACCACGACATCAAAACTACATATTGGTGGCCTAGCATGAAGGCCCACATAGCCACATATGTTAGCAAATGCTTGACTTGTGCGAGAGTCAAGGCAGAATATCAGAAACCGTCAGGACCACTCCAACAACCTGAGATACCACAATGGAAATGGGAGCAAATTTCCATGGATTTTATTACTGGCCTACCTAGATCTCAGCGCGGAAACGATACTATTTGGGTGATCGTGGATCGACTCACAAAGTCTGCTCACTTCTTAGCTATCAAAGAAACAGACAAGTTCTCTACCTTAGCAGACATTTACTTAAAAGAAGTGGTCTCGAGGCACGGGGTGCCCACCTCCATCATCTCTGATCGGGATGCATGTTTTACTTCAGAACTGTGGCAAGCAATGCATAAATCTTTTGGCTCTCGTTTAGAAATGAGCACAACTTATCACCCTCAGACAAATGGGTAGTCTGAGCGCACTATTCAAACTCTAGAAGACATGCTTCGGGCGTGCGTAATAGACTTTGGCAATGGTTGGGAAAAACATCTGCCACTTGTGGAATTTTCGTATAACAACAGCTACCACACCAGCATTAAAGCTGCACCATTCGAGGCATTGTACGGGCGTAAGTGCCGGTCACCTCTCTGTTGGGCAGAGGTGGGAGAAAGTCAAATCACAGGTCCAGAAATGGTAGTTGATACTACAGAAAAGATTGCACAAATACGACAACGCATGGCGGCAGCTCGTGACCGTCAGAAAGTATACGCTGATAAAGACAGGAAACTACTCGAATTCCAGGTTGGGGATCGAGCGCTACTTAAAGTTTCACCCTGGAAGGGTGTGGTTCGTTTTGGCAAACGCGGCAAACTCAATCCACGATACGTCGGACCTTTCGAAGTTATTGAGAAAATAGGCAAAGTGGCCTACAGATTGAACTTACCACCTGAACTCAGTGCAGTTCACAACGTCTTTCACGTGTCGAATCTGAAGAAGTGTACGTCAGATGAGACCCACATAGTTCCCTTGAAGGAACTCACTATCGACGAGCGGTTGCACTTCGTCGAAGAACCAGTTGAAATCACGGACCGGGATGTTAAGGTCCTCAAGAACACGAGAATCCCTCTTGTACGAGTTCGTTGGAACTCCCGTCGCGGCCCAGAGTTCACCTGGGAGCGTGAAGATCAAATGGAACTCAAATATCCCCAGTTATTCGGAACCAATGCAACTACTACTGAGGCTGAAGCTACCAATACAGAATTTCGGGACGAAATTCCAAATCAACGGGGGGATGATGTGACACCCCAGGAAAACCAGTAATCTTCGCAAACCTGCTCGGGGAGCCGCGATACAATACAGGTAAACAACGTCACACCATTAGCTTCCTCAGTAACCGCATGCTAAATTTCGGGACGAAATTTCTTTCAAGTTGGGGATAATGTGACAACCCGAATTTCCGACATTCTTTATTCGCATTTAATGCACGATTGACTTTGACTATTTAGTTGTGTTATGATAAAACGTAGTGTGTTTGCATGGTTATGTGTGATTGTATGACATGTGTACTGTTGTAAAACTTAAACTGTTAAACCATATAAGAATCCGACGAAACACAAGTGAGATTCGCCAAGATCGATCTCGACGAAACAGATCAGTTTCGTCAACACCTTCTCGACGAAACAGGCTGTTTCGCCGAGCCCAGTTTCACAGAAGGCCCAGTACGGCCCAGAATGTTATTTCGCGAATATTTACGTGAAACGGGTTTAGTTTCACAAGTTAGGCAATCAGAAAAACCCTAGAACTCTCTCTCTTCTGTGCGACGGCAACAACCATTGTTCACCATCATCCCTAGCTCTTGAATCCTTGTTTCTTCATCTTGAATCGGTTAGTGTGTGTTTGTTAATCGATTCCATGTTTCTGCTATATCACGATTCTTGCTGGTGTATATGATTGATGTGTGTTACTGCTGTGATAAGAGTATGATTATGACGTTATAGATTTTGATATGTATGATGTAGTAGGAATTATATAAAATGCTATGCGAAACTTAATACAATCGAGTGCTTGGTTCTGGATATTGTTATTATGTTCTGATTATGAATACAAGTTAGTATCTTGATAGGGTACAATGATATGATGTTGTATGTTGATATGTTATACACATAAACTAGGGTTATGTTAGACAATGACTCTTGGATGATCGATTTATGATGATTCGATATGCACATTGATCTTCGTATGATTTCTGTTATTGATGACGGCTGCTAGAATGATTAGGGTTTATGTGTTATTCGCATCTGCTGTAACTGATGTCTGCGAAACTGAACTGTCCGACGAAACAGGACTCTCGGCGAAACAGAATGTGTTTCGCCAAGAGTCATCGACGAATTAGAATCTTGTTTCGCCAAACAAGGCCACGACGAAACGGAATGTGTTTCGTCAATTTGTGTTTCGCCGAAAGTGTGTTTCGCCAACTTATGTGTTTCGCCAAGTTTATGTTTCGCCGTATATGTAATCTGCACAGTAACTCGGGTTAACTGCTGTTAAGTGTAACCATCTTGTATATGATTGTGATTACGTGCTACATGTTTATACGTGCATAACTTGAACACAAACTGATTTCACATACGTGCATACTCTAGGACGTGATTGATTTACTTTGAGCACATACTTAGCATACCGAGCAAACCAAGGTGAGTTCACACAGCCAAGGCATGGGGTTCCCGGGTGGGAATGGGATTTGATGAATTATTGTGTATACTCATAAAGTAGAACCTAACGAACAGATACAACTAGACTAGTAACACTTTTTGAACTGATCTTCGCACACCTGCCAAGGATTGGCCGCGATATTATGACTGACTTCGCACACCTGCCATAGAATGGCCGTGAACTAAATTTACAAATCTTCGCACACCTGCCTGGAGAGGCCGCGATACAAATAAACCTAGTCTAGAATACTTGGGAAAAACATTCCCCAATATCTTCGCACACCTGCCTGGAAGGCCGCGATGGGAATTAATAAGATACATTGTAACGAACGAACATACTACTACTCACGCTATACTATTACTGAACTATTAACTGTGAACTCGCTCAACTAGTTGTTGACTCTCTCTTGCATGCCTTGCAGGACCTTAGGTACATATGGAGCTTGCACAGGGAGGAGCAGGTCGTTGTGGGACATGGATCGATGATGCCATGTTATCTATCTAAACATTTGAATTTACTATTTACATTGGGTTTACATACTTATGCTTCCGCTACACACTTGTTGATGTTTGGTTTTGAAAACACCTTTTGTATTGATGAATGATTTTTGGCAATTACTTATATGTTCAATATGATTGGTGGCTTGATCCTGGTCAGTCACGCCTCCAAGCGGTGATACTCCGCGTGTGGTTTTTGGGGGTGTGACAGCATACAAAGTAAACACAATGACAAGAACACATAACATAATGTATAGAAAATCCACCTAGTTGCAAAACACAATAATCTGACGCAATAACACGATATATAGAATCAGTTGCAATACCATGGCTAATATTAACACTATCCATACCACCACTATTCAACTATTTGTTTATTTAATTAAACAAACAATAAAATATAAAATATAATAAAAGGAAACGCAATCAACATCATATCTATCACAATCAAAACAACTTCATCATCACCGGCGTTTCATATCTCCTTGAAGATCATCGCCGCCGAAGATTTGATCGACAAAAAGGTAACTTCCGATTGTAAATTTTAACGGTTTAATTTCTATTAGATTTCTAAACCTCTGTTAGATACTTAATCAGCGACATATGATGGTTACTGCAGCGAATAACTTGTTTGTAGACGTCAAATATGATTTTAGGTTTCAATCATCTTCAACCTCTCATATGTTATGTATAGTTGATATATATCTTATGTATTGCATGTTATGGACATTGTCGAACTAATGTTTACAGTATAATGTGATAATAATATATGAAAAAGTTGCAATCAAACAAATGGGGGTGTTTGGGTTAGCTTATTTTAGAGCAACTTATGACTTATTGACTTATAAAAGTTAATAAGTTGTTTTTTGAGTGTTTGGGTTAGCTTATTTTAAAGGGTTTTGTATGTTGACAAGCCATTTTTGAGAAGTCAGAATTTGTAACTTGTCACTTGTCACTTATATAAGTTAATAAGACATTTTTAAGAAGGAATCCCAAACACACACGGATGAAAACATATGATTCTGTTATATTTTTTTTTATTTTTGGGGTTCCTTCTCTAAAAGTACTTATTAACTTATATAAGTCATAAGTGAGGAGTTACAAATACTAACTTATCAAAAACAATTTCTCAACACACAAAAATAACTTAAATAAGGTAACCCAAACAATATAAACACAACTTATTAAATTTTTTAAGTCAATAAGATATAAGTTGCTCCAAAATAACCTAACCCATGTGTGATTACGCAAAAAGAGATATTTTACGAATATATATATATATATATATACTGATATATTGAAACGGTATACAGAAGAGATCTATTGCACATTATGAATTAGGAATAATATTCTCATGACATAAGATTACATTTTAACACATTGTATATTAATACTAACAGTTAATATTAAATGTTATATATCACAGGTATACAAAAATGATTACGTCCTGCCTGTCTCTATTACAAGACCCTAAATCATTGAAACTGGTATGCTGTAATGCCTTCAATAAGTAAGTGTAAACTTCATTACGTAAACTGAAATTAGTAAATGTAACTACAGGCATTACCAATTGAGTTTGTAAAGCTTGTGGGAGGAGATTACTGGAACGGGACAAAGGTAACGATAAATCATGAAAGCGGAATAAGCTGTACAACATGGCTGAGAAGTGTAAGAGGTGAAAGTGTTGTCACTGACGGATGGGTAAGTATTGTAAAAGGTCTTAAATTGACAAAGAACACCTTATTGGTTTTGAGGATAATCAAAGAAAAATGTCTACAAATACATTGTTTCATACAAAACGTTTGTGATGAATCGTTCTTGACAGTCAACCGTTACGGAGATTTAAAGATCATAGTAAGTATAGTTATATGTTAGTAGGAATTTATTTTTTGTTATACTTGTCAGCAAATGGAATAAATGAATATATGTTTATAAAATATTACAAAACTTTTCAGGTCATTCCAGAAGCTTATGTGAACAAATTTTACTGTTACTGGCCAGTAAAAGATTCTTATAACATATACGCAGCAGGTCAGTGTTGGAAAGTTGAGACCGAAAAAATAAATGCATGCTACGTTTTTGCTAAAGGGTGTCCGGAGATGTTTGAATATATTGGCATAGAAGACGGTGATATACTGATGTTGATGAAAACAGACAGCGAATCGTTTGACTTGACACTTTATCGTAACGGAGTTGAGGTTGTTTTTAGAAAGAAGGAGACAACTAAAGACAACTCAGTTGTTGAAATACCTAAACACACATACTATGAACACTTGAACTCTGTTGTAAGTAATTTAAAGTAAGTTAAAATGGTTTGCTATTCAATACGACTTATTTACAGATGTTATCGTATAACAGATCTTCACTGATCAAGAAGACTCAATCGACCAATTCATTACTGGGGTAATCAGTTTACATATTTTTACAATACAATATATTGATCCTCAGATGTTAATGAATTTTAAAAATCTTGGATGCAGATGAATGATGAGAAACATGAAGTGAATAAGAAAAGTGTTGAAAAAGAAAAGTTGAAGTCTGAAAGAAAGAGTTTTGTAAGTGAAGGAAATAACAACCAAAAAAAAGAAGATGTAAGTCTTTGAAACATAATAACGGATAAGTTATTTGTTCATATTATTATACATACTTAGTTGACGATTGTAGTTTAATTTGCTTTAATGTTACGGGCTGTAATAACAGGTTAAAAAGAAAGGTAAACAGATTGCATCCGATTCTACACCTGAAGAACCTAAACAACTGATATGTTGTACAACTTATGATCATTCTACCGTGTCAGCAACTGGACGACAAACACGAGATCGTTTGGTAAGTTAAGCATAAGTTAACAAAATATTCCAATAAATATTTCTTGTACATTAACATATATATATATATATATTGAAAGGAAATGCATGTTTGAAATGATAAGGTTAACAAAAACGGGAAAAGAAGTCAGATGGCGTTGAAGGTAAGCAATGAAGACGAAAAACGTGTTGCACATCAAAATTATGATCAAGAAAGTGGTGCGTATCAATTCAACAGGAAAGCAAATTATCGAATGGTATGTCATTTCTGTTATTTAATGAGAACAATTTACAACACCATTCATGAGGCTATTTATACGTATAGAATTACCAGTTAAACACATAACAATTGAACTTGGTTTGCAACAAAAAACCTTAAAACAGTTGTTTTTTTTTCTAAACAATAAAGTATAACTTCACTTATAACCTTCGTAGAATAACTATAATAGATAATAGATACTAAATTATGTTTATTCAAAAATTAACAATTGATATTTGTTGCTGCTGACAATTATATCCAACACGGCTAATATACTTGTTAACTCTTACATCAATGCAACGATTACCTGTAGAAGTTGCAAACAGAGCAAGGCTAACAAAGAAGGTGCATCAAATGAATGTCAGAAACATGGATGGGAAAACAGTTGTGAAGATAGTTAAGCGACAGAAGGATGGAAATGGATTTAGGTATGCAATTGAAGGGTGGCCAAGTTTCATAAAGGAAAATGATATTAGCGAGGGTGACAATATGCATTTAACTTATGTAAAATCAGGAAACCTCCTCATGTTAACGCATGTGGATGCAGTCAGCCAAGCTTAGCAGTTAACGTTATCTGCTAATGATGCAGATGTCTGCGTATATAAACTAATGCCTTTTGTCTTCATCATTTGATGGTTTTTGGTGGGACATGTTGGAACAGCTTATTGTGTTTTTTTGGTTGGTTGGTAGCCTAACCTTGATGACAATTATTACTATATTAGGGCATGGATGACATATTTTGTTTAGAATTATAATTTGTAAACAGTAGTCGAAGTTCATATTTAGTTATAAATTTAGTTGTGATTTCCTGTATACAACATTAGAAGTCTTATTGGTAATATTTCCATCATCCAAATGCACTGCATATTTTAATATCATAATGACTTCTTATACAACTATCTAGAACATCAATAAGTGATTCCATAAAAAAAGTGTCTCCATATTTAAGATAATAATGACTTTTTTTATGCGATTGCAATTAGAAACTACAACTATTCTTGTATTGTCATACATCGAATTGTCAAACATAGTAAATTAAAATCTTACATCTAATTGGCACAATTTAAAATGAATTAGTTATTTGTAAATTGATAAACGTAGAAATTAATAACACCATTAGATGAACTTAGATAAGATATATGAAAGTTAGATGTTTTCAAAGTGTTGAAAGAACTACCGATGTCAAACAAACGTTGATTATATTTACTGGCATAAAATATTACACACCGAACATATTATAAACATAATAGAACAATTAAAATAACACATTAATTTCGAATATTGATTCTCCATATACAAAAAAATACCAACCACAAAAACAACCACAAACATAATACTATGTATATAACACAATTATAACAACAAACAACTAAATACAAAACCATAACTAAACATGTGGTGAAACTACAGTTTCAATATAGCTTGCACCTACAATTCCTTGTGTAAAGATGATAGGAAAATAACCATGCATCTTCTTTGCCCTTACGTTTATCTGAGCAACATCACCCTATTCGTGTACTATAATTAATTTGTTATTACCATCAATGTAGTGCACAGATGACCCTATCATCAACGGTATAAACACACGCCACAATTGAACATCTACACTACACATTCCAATACTAACCAACATATGAAGTTCATCTCGTATAGTCACCAACTGACCTATAGATTCCACACTCAATGTATCTGGGTAACCTACATTTTCTATTACCTTCGACTCAACATCCAAACGAAGAACCGCTGTGTTACCCATACACCAGAATTTGGTCAGTACAAAATACAAACTTTTCCTACAAAACGTCTCAACGGACCAACTATAAACAGCAATATCATATGGACTATCAATTAAGAACCTTGGAGTTGACCATGAACCTTCACTAAACGAATAAATATTAACAGTCAACCTAAAATGAATGCGTTTAATATGCACAATTTTGTAATCACCAGCAGAGTCAACACAAAACCCAAGACTATCATCATCCATATTGTAAAATCCCTGATAATTAGAATTTCTCAGCATCTTGAACACACGAGTTAGTGGATTCCAAACAACCAAATCACCAGTATTACATAAGCAAACACATACCATGCCATCCAAACTTGCTAAAAAGATCACATTACATGGATGACAATCGAAGGGAATGTGAATATTATTGCCTAAAACACATCTAGGAGATGCAACATCAACATAACGAATCGCACACGATGATTTGTCAAGAGCAATTATTTTCTGGTCACCTAATACTCGCAAGAAACGACAATTATTCTTAGCAAACTCAGGAGTTGAAAGATAGGCTAACCACTCTTTAGACACAGCCTTGCACCGTATAACCTCCTTTGCCGAAAGTCTTGGAATAATCTTCATCAATATTAACAGAGATGGAAGATCCTTCATATTCACTTACGATTATACTTTAATTAAAAATACTGACGTTGATAGAAAGAGGAAGAAAACACATACGAAAAGCGATTCCTTTGACACAGGTGAGTAAAACCTCCTAAAACTCCGAGTAGTGGTGGTAAACGGTTTTCACACACTATGGGCGATAGGGGGTAAATAAAATTAAATAACAATATATATTAGAAACCGTTTCTAATTTACAGGTAAACGTATACACATACATGGAGATACTTTTTAATCAATCACATACACAAATATACTTTTTATTAATTAATCTTATTTTTATAAATTACTTTGTTAGTTGTCAAACATTGTGTTATTACAATTGTGAAAATAATTACATCGTAGATTTTTTTTGGCATTGGGTTTTATATATTATTTTGTCCTTTTTATAAAAATATTGTTTTTTATGATAATAGGATTATTGAAAAATAATGGACACCACAACTAAAAAATAGGAAGTTAGTTACACAATAGTACAAAAGATATAAATAGACACCTACAAAAAAATCAAATATATGGAAAACAGAAAACCAATAACACATTAATAAACAAAACATAAAATGACAATATTCCAGCAAAAAACAAAAACAAAAACAAAAACAAAAAAATCCAGTAAGAACTATTCCTTAACTGGACATATTACAAAGTGGGAAGTTTCTAATTGTCCTTAACTGCACAATATGTAACCATTATTAAAAAAAATGAGAAAGACAGCAAAAAGTAGGAATTAATTACACAATGTTATATTTAAATATAGTCAAGTACAAAAGAAATCAAATATATAAAAAACAGAAAAACAATGACACAATGATACTCAAAAAACACAATGACTATACTAAAAGAAATCATTATTCAACATATAAATTAGCAACTATCTTGTGCATCTTGACTTGCACCCCATTTGGGGGCTTTTTCAAAAAAAAAAAAAACTTCATTTTCCACTTTCAACGTTAGAGTTTTATCTTTTATATTTTAACCCATTACTTGATTTTCCACTTTCAACCTTAAAGCTTTATCTTTCACATTTTAACCCATTTGAAATTTTTACTTTTAACTCAAACTTTTTCAACTTTTGTAATTTAACACAATACTTTATTATTTATAACTTTGGTCCCCCATACTTTTTGTCTTTCGTAAGTTTTTCGTTTTACGGTTCGTTCTAAATTTTGTGAGTTAACTTGTCGTAGCGTGCATGTGAGGTTCAACGTTTTTGTTCTATTTTTCCATATTTGATAGACCCGTCGCAACGCGTCCATTTTTCCCTTTTGAAAAAATTCGCCGCAACGGGCGGGTCCTAGATCAACGGGTGTGCGTGGTTCAACATTTTACGTTTCTGGTTAATTTCTTCACATTTTGAAAAAAGTTATTATTTTCTACATTTTACGTTTCTGGTTAATTTCTTCACATTAACACACTGTAACGGGTGTGCGTGGTTCAACGATTTTAGTCTCCTTTTTGTTCAGTGTAATTTTTACCATTTTATCTATTTTATTTTTACGATGTTGAGAGTCGATGTCGTTGTGGCATTGGTGCTACTTGGCACGGTTTTACGAACGTTTTTAACCTATTAAATCTTTACTAATATTTTGTTTCGTTTTACCCCTATACTTCCTTTACTTAAAAACTATTTTTTGCGTGCATATTTTATGTATGGGTATGTATAAATATGATTTCTTCTACATTCCGACGTAAACTTTTTTTATAGACGAGTCAGGTCAAATATAATACGTTTTCGTTTAAAGAAACCATTTTTACGTGCATATTTTTGTGTACGTTTTCGTATAAATCCAAGTTATTGTTCGATATGAATTCCATTTACTTTACGTTTGATCAAATGACCATGCTTATACAGGTTACATTGAGTTCAACTGGATACGTCAAAATGTGTGTTTTCATATGGTTAATGCATCATATAACGTTTGGACTAATACATTCAATGTTTACGATGTACCCGCGCCGCAACGCGGGCGGGTCTTAACCCTAGTTCAACTAAAACCTAATCATTAACTGCACCTATTACAACGTGGGAAGTTTTTAATTCTATGTAACTGCACAATGGTAAGGGCTTCCAAGCTGCTCTAAGGGCTTGGTCTCCAAGGGCCCATTGTGTTTTTTTTGTAGACCTTTTTGTTTTTAAACCACAATCACATGTAATCATAATTAAATACGCACAAAGCAAATATTAAAATCATACACTCTCAATGAATATTTAACATGATAATATAAGCACATTAATTCATAAAGATTCAATCTCATTGTGACAAACTATACCACACATAAAAAACAACCACAAACATCAATTACTAACTGATCAAAACAACGAAGAACAAAAAAGAACTACATAAAATAGCATAACTAAACATTTGGTGAAATTGTAGTTTCAAAATAAACAGATCCATTCACACCTTGAGTAAAGATGATAGGCAAAAAAACATGCATTTCCTCTGCCTCTACAGTTACATCAGTAATATCACCCCATTCTTGAACTATAATGAACTTCTTATTTCTGTTGATATAGTGCACAGACGACCCAATCATCAATGGCATAGAAATAGCAGGTGGACAAAAAAAAATACTTTTGACCACTTTTCATTTTCAAGTTTCCACAATTCCATATTCACACTATAGAATCCGATACTAACCAACCTATGGAGTTGATCTCGAATACTAACCAAGTGACCTGTAGCTTCCACATCCATTGTATCTGGGAATCCAACATCAGAAATTACCCTGCTATCAACATCTAAACGAAGTACACATGCGTTACCCACACACCACAACCTAGTCAATACGAAATACAAACAATTTGCACAAAACGTGCCTACAGACCAACTATAGACATCAACATTAAACAGACTATAGTTTGAGAACATTGGAGTTGACCATGACCCTTCACTGAGAGAATAAATGTTAACAGCCAACATCATATGTGTCCGTTTAATATGCACAATATTGTAATCACCAGAAGACCTGACGCAAAACCAAAGACTATCCTGATTCGGATTAAAAAAACCCTGTGAATTAGAATTTGATAGCATCTTGAACACACGAGTTAATGGATTCCAAACTACCAATTCACCAGTATTGATTAGGCAAACACATACCATCCCATCCAAACTTGCTAGAAATAAAATATTGCACGGATGAGCGGTGAAGGGAATGTGAACTTTATCACCTAAGAAACACTTAGGGGATTCATTATCCACATAACGAATATCACACAATAATCGGTTAACGGCAATTATCTTATGATCACCTAATCTGCGCATGAAACAACAATGATTCATAGCAAACTCAGGTGTTGAAAGATAGACTAACCAATCTTTACACACAACCTTGCACTGTGTAACAACTTTTGACGGAAGTCTTGGGATTATATTCATCAGTATCAGCAGAGACGGAAGAAACTTCACAATCATTGTCAATGTAGGTTAAATAACAAACACTTTGACGATCAATACAACAAATATGAAAAGAGATTCCTAAGAAGATGAAAGTCCAACAAATATTATCACAAGCAGTAGTTAACACACGTATATTAGAGCTCCTACAATTACGAGTAGTAGGTAGTTATTAAATAGATAACTATCCAGATTTTTTAAATCGGTTAAATTTTTAGTACACATTTACATTAATTTTATTTTTGGCAAATATTCAGTTGAATAATAATTTACATAAATAGTAATAACAACTTTTGATTCAATCGTATTTTTAAGTATAATATGGCAACTTTCTCTTATAAATACATACTCGAAATATTTTGTTTCATTGTATGTGTTGCAAGTACTATTTGATTGTTAGTCTTCTTTCTGATTTTTCGTGTTTGGGTTAACATGTATCGTCATGGTCCGAATTTTATCATAACTATACTTGATCCGCTATCCCTTCAACAGGTACATACCTTTCCGAATTATTTGTTTAAAGTAACGAATCCTATTGTTTCATCCTTTATTCAAAAGAAATTTGCCTTTTGTTTTTTGGTTTTCAGGCTATACCTATATGTATGAGTAGATTTATATGGATGAATAAGTTAGAATCTTCAACTGTTAGTCTTAAATTTGATGAAACGCATTCATGGTCTGTTGTTATCAAATTAATAAAAGATGTATTCTACTTTACGGATGGATGGTATGAGGTTTTAAACTACTTCGACCATGAATCTTTCTTCATGATTTTCAACTATCTTGGTGATCATACTTTCAAGTTCAACCTCTTCTCTCATGATCCAAATAAAGAGTTTGGAAAATCGTTTTGTAAAATTATTCAAAATCCTATACAAAGTCCAACGGTACGTAATTTTCTTATACATTTTATTCTTTATTTTTTGTTATTACGATTTATTAAAAAAACATAATACGCATAAAATTGTAATAATTATTTTTTTACAGGTTCTACCAGATACTTTTATTTCAAAACATTATGATTATCGTTTACCGCATAACATGGTTATACTTAATGTATCCGAGTATCATCAATGGGAAGTCCGTATTAGAAAGATTGGGCCAAATTATTGTATTGCTGATGGTTGGTTTAAATTTATTGAAGATCTAAGGTTAAATCCTGGGGATATTCTGTGTTTTCAAAAAAAGGACGTGAATCATATTAATATTATCATATTCAATAAAGATGGTCGTCAAGTTTTGTTAAACAACACTCCTTTGATTGAGCCAGAATATGAACATATTAGCAATGTGGAAGGTTATCGACAAGTTAGTGACGATCCTAGCTACCCTTTTTTTTGCAATGACAGTAACTCATCAATTGGTATTATAATATCCTGTTTTATGTAAAAAAAAATTTTTGTTTTTTAGTGTTTTTCATTTAATAACATTTACATATTTTTAACATTTTTACAAAATGTAGATCCTTCCCAAGTTAATTACTGACTTAACTGGTTTAAATGAGTTTTCTGAAGAAAAGATCAAAGTTGTTAAAGGAAATATTTGGGTTACGAATCTTCGTACACACAACATTGATGGTCAAATAAGGTTTGTCAATCAATTTATTATCTTAGTTATTATTTCTCATTTACCCAATGTGTATAGATCACTAACAAAATTTTTCATATTTTTTCTACCATAGGTACGGTGTTGTTGGATGGAAAAATATACTTCAAGCTGAACATATTTCCTTAGGTGACGATTGCTTTTTCAACTGGTCTAAAACGAATTCGAGGCTATTGGTTACGAAACTCCAGCAAGCAGAAGTGTTACAGTAATAGAGTTTCAGTTTATATTGAAAACCCGAAAAACATATATCTTACATTTACTTTTCGATCCTCCTATTTTTATGTTTGTAGTACAATGCGTTGGTTTTTTTTAATATTTAAATTCAGATTGCCATGATAATTTCATCCGTACAGTCCGTTTATGATAAGTAACACAAATCTACTTAAAAAGAATGGTATACATAACATACAAACTACTTAAAAAGTACCAAAATAAAAAACACAATGACAAAAAACACAATTGTATAACATATATGATTACACACAACACAGAGACTTCACGTTTACTTTTATTTTTGTTAGGATCTGAGTTTCTTATGATTGAGTTTGTTTGTCATAATTGAACAAATGAACGAAAGTAAAATGAGATTAAATGCAGTGGAAGTGGAATCAAACTTTGTAAACACAATCTAAGGGAAAATAGTTTTCGTAAACACATGTTTCTCATTACAAACCCTGTTTGGGGGGGTTTTGATCAAGGTTTTATAAAGGGAAAAAGTGAATGCTGACGTGGCAACGATTACAAAAGTCCACGTGCCAACCCTTGGTGAAGGAATTAATAATGGAAGATAGTTGATTTATGAAACCACTGATGAAGCAAGATCAGTGGTTGCAAACGGTTATACTGGAAACAGTGGCTGATTCTAAGCTATCAGTGGACAACCATCAGTGGGTTAAAACACTGATTTTGAACAACAGTGATTACCAAGGAAATGAGAGGAGAAGGGTTGACTTTCAGCAGTGGACAGTATTAACAGAACAGATGTTTGAACAAAAACAGTGATGTCTGATGGTGAATCAATGAGATATTGAATCTTTGATGATATATTTCAGCTACTTGTCTATCAGTTGGACTTTACAGCAACAGGAACAGCATCATAATATTCTTCAATCAGTGGTTGAGAAAACATCTGCTGCATGTGTACGGTCAAAACACTAAGCTTATTGCCTAGGAATTGATATCCCCCTAATGTAAGCTTTTCACACTCTTGGTATCTGTACTTGTTTGTGTATGATAAATCTTGACAACCATACTCCTAGCATATGCTATGTTCTTTGAGTGTGGCACAAGTTTTTCAAACTTGTTGTCACTGAACTGCAGAAGCCCCTCTTACAAGACATCTACCCAACTTTCTGTCTTTTTAGTACCCCAAGGTGCATGACTTTTTGATGAGATGACAAATGTTTCAGGATTAACCTTTTCAAAGAATCCTTTTTCATTGAAGATGTCAAGTGTTTGGTGAAATGAATGACTTGTAAAGGATTGATGTTTTTAAAAGGTGAAGCTGCACATGTAATATATGACACACACAATCAATCAATCAATCAATCATACCCAGTAAAATCCCACAAATAGCAAAGCTAATATATGACACACACACATACACAAAAATAATGACATAAAAACACAATGACAAAAACACAATTGTATAACATATTTGTACACAACCAACACACGTTTGTTTTTTTTTTTTATAAATTATGAAACAATTTAAAAGTTAGTAAAATTAGATAAACCTGGATCTGGGTACACTAAACGGTTAATGGCAGGAACGGTTACATAATGTAGAAACTGCTTGGGGAAATGATGCGAATAACTGAAGAGACACACGTTTTGTAACACCTAGAAAATTTACGTCCAATAATGTCTTGACACGTGTCATGGACTTTGAATATGTGAAAACATAATTTAGAGGGACTAAAGTTGACAAACAGTGAAACTATGTGATTATAAGGGTCCAAAGTGTCAACAATGGATAAATAGGCTCTAAAATAACCCTACATGATGTTTATAACCTTAAACGGATAAATCATGGATCATACGAAGCGAAAGATGTAAGAAAGTGAGGAATTACAAACTATAGGGGCTAAAAGTGTCAACATGTTGAAAGTATACCTCTGATTGACCTTTTGGCAAACTCGAAGCTTTGTAATGATAAAATATACTCACTAGAATATGTGATAAAAATTTCATCAAGTTTCGTCATCGTATGAGAAAGTTATGGCCAAAACCGTACAAGAAAGGTTAATTGAGTTATCATAAGTTTCGTGACTTTTCGGGTAAGCGCAAAGTGAACCGAGGACTTTGCCATGTTTATAAAAGTCCCAAGGTTCATAAAAATCAGATTTTAAGGGTTTAGAGTGCAAATAAATAGCCTAAAACACGTTACAAAGTTCAGGGACTGTTTTGTAAAAAATGGGAAACTTGTCAACCAGGTCACCGCACCCTCGCGCCACGCGAGGGGGGTCTCGCGCCACGAGAGCCCCTTGCCAGCGCAGAACATTGCGAACAGCTGCCAGTTTGGGTCTGATCCGAGTTGTTTCCAGCTTTTATCAATCCATGGAGCTCACCAATGATATTACATGCAATTGGGGACCCTTGGACACTTCTTATAACACCCCCAAACCCCTGTAACAGCCTATAATCAGATCAAAACTTGCTCTAAAGATCATTCTTGTTGCACACTTTGAACACTTGCATGTTCAACAATTCACAAGAACATTTCTGGAGCTCTCTGGACATCAAAACCACTTCCTAGTGATCTCTAAGCTTTGTTAGGACTCTTGTAAGTGTTTATAACCTTTCCAAATTCGTTCTAGCTTAGTTATTCAACCGAAAGTCAAATTATCGTAAATTACACTTGACTTTATGATTAAACGAGTTTGGCTCTGTCTTTTCTCAAATTTAAAGTACCTACAAGTTGGTATTTATGAGTGTAACAAACCCCTAAAAGGGTATTTTCAGATTCACACTCTAAGCATGTTAATTGTCGAGTCAAAGCTTTTCTTAAAAAGTCAACAGAATGGGTTTTCGCAAAATTAAGCATGATTAACAATCTAGGCTACATGCAACCTGTTTGATCATCAAAATAACTTTATAAATAATGTAAGAACATGTTTTAACATAATCAATTCGACAATTTTCAGTTTAAACCCGAATCGGAACCGAAAGTCACATAAATTGACTTTTTCTTTGACTATCGGTTCGGATCCATCCATGCATGTTTGAGATCTGCATTAGAGCATATCTTGGACCAACTTTCATATAAGATTAACTCTCTAAGATTTCACAACTTGGTTCAGCACTTATCCGCTTCATATGCATGTTACCGGTTTATGCTTAAATATGACTATTTTGCCCTTTTGACTATAAAACGCGATTTTTGAAAAAGTGAAAGAGTAGAAACCTTTGTTACTGATTTATAAAATTGCACCGAAAATTTGACATCAATCCGAGGTCTGGATTGTGAGTTATGCTCAATATCGCAAATAGAACGGTTTTTATTAATTAAACGGCGTTATGAGCATAACACCTATCAAAACCTAATTTTTGACATCAAAGTGTATACCTACTGTTGTTATAAAATATTTTGGGAATTATAAGGATTTTTAATAATTTTTAAACTGATTGAATCATAGAGTTTTAGCCTTAAATCGGTTATAGTCGGTTTTGCCCTTTTGATCTATAAAATGAGTTTTATAAATCCTTCTGACCCCAAATCTTTTTCTACTGATTTTATTTGATAAATAAAATATTTTGAGCATTCTGGAAATATAAAAATCTCAGCTTTCTTTTAAAAACCCGGAAACGGCTCTAAATCTCCTTTTTAAGCGTTTTTATCGCATAGTATACACTATAACCATATTAAACATATAAGGTTGATACCTACTGATGTTTTTAGTGTATTTCTATATAATAACAGTAAGTATAAGTTTATAAACTCAGATTCCCAGTTTTGACATTTTAAGCCCTTGTGAAATTACCAAAATACCCCTAACGAGCATAGTTTGGTTTTAAATGATAAGTTTCACATATGGGTCATACCCTACTGTTATAACATGTTAAATTAAGTATACTTACTGTATAAATCAGACCCATAACTCAGATTTACAAATAAACTCTTTTATAATCTTTTAAATAATCAAAATGCCCTTATGAGGCATAAATTGTGTGTAAATTCATTTGGGGCATAATTGAATGTATCTTGCTGATATTATAACATATTTAGAGCATATTAACTCAGGGAACTTGCATATGACTCTTACGGTTAACCGTAACGCTCTTTTCGCGTTCGGTTCGACTTATGTAACTAGTTTGCATAAGTTGACCGAGACGGGTCAAACATTATCATTTTTTTGTCTCAAAATCCAGAATGTATTTAGTATACCCATATTATACAAGTCTTCAAACTTGTCGGGTCTAAATTACATTCTATCAGGTCTTCGCTTAATCGTGCGTTTGAACCGTAGCGTCCTTTAAAAACTAACCGGTCTAAGCTTAGGCTTAATTAAAGACCCGTTAGGAATCTAATAGGTTATTAAAAACCTTCGTTCCAGATTTAGGAGCCCAGTAAAAGCTATCTGTACTTGCTGATTTGATATACGGCTAGGATTGAATTTATATTTAGCTCAGGTAAATACTTTTAACTTATTTTCCCTTATACGGGCTTGGGGTACGGTATATAAAATACCGTTTGGTCGGGCATTCGACCTTAATCGATTGGTGGTTAAGTATTATCGAGATGACCCGTTTAAAAATTTGTTTTGTTTACTTAACGCCTTTGGGGGGTTAATGACCATGTCCCGGATATCCTTGGCATCATTCATGAAATGGCCATGACCTAAGCACGGGGTGTAGGCGTACACCTGACAGCTGCATATGTAAAAACTGGTATCCCACCTAAAGGAATCAGCCTTGTGGGCACTATACCTGTGGTGTGTCTATTAATCTTTAACCCGGCACGAACCGGGCTACTGAACGCATAAGGAACATGTAATTCGTTTACAAGTATTATTCTCAAATAATTATCCCAAGTTATAAAATGTTTTGCGCCACGTGCATTCAAATCAATTTTCAACCATTTTCAAAATGAGTCAGTTAAATTGTATTTACCAGTGTAAACTGACGTATTTTCCAAAAGGTTAAGTGCAGGTACTACTCGTAATAGGCTGGCTACTCCAGGCATCAATAATCAAGTCTCGCAAGCTTTAGATGTTAAAGTCTGTTGAACAGTGTTATCTTTCTATTTTTGATCCGCCTGTGGATCCGTTTCAACAATTAGTGATCTTTAAATTTTACACTTTATTAAAGTTGAAATGAATCTATCTTTGTTTCCGCTGTGCATTATATATTGTGTTGTTTGTCTATGATGATACCAACTACATCACGATACTCCCCACCGGGCCCACCGGTGACACGTGGAAAATTGGGGTGTGACAGTTTGGTATCAGAGCCAACTCTGAGTGAATTAAACACTAGTCTGTTGTGTTTAATCTCAGTTACACAATTGCACGTTCCTCGATTCTGAGTCTAGACTTAACATAGGAATACTCTCGTCCCTATTCGGAGGATTTTTACTTTCAATTATATATTTTAATATGTCGCCAAGCAAAGAAGTCGTAGTAGAAATTTTCCCCATTGAAGCCTAGGAAAGGCCGAGCTTCGTGTTGCGACTAGGATTAACGTACAATCAAGGAGAAGACATTCAGAAGTAAAATGAAGAAGAAACTCCTTCTACTAAAGTTCGTTTCCTTAGTAAGTCCTTATAAGGGCATACTTATTTTTCAGTCCCTTCGTGGACAACATCATTTCTTTTAAGTCCCTTTTAGGGCAAATCTGTATTTTATTTTTATTTATTTATCATTGGAATGCTTTATCAAAATCTCATTTATTCAATATATATGAATATAATATATGAAATAAATTAAAAAAACATTCCTTTTATAAGATCTACCATATTAATAAAATGGCAAAATCTAAAAAGGACAAGACCTAGCCAAGTGTCATTATTAAGACCGGCCAAGATGGCAGTTCCTCAATTTAGATTCAGATCCTTATTAACATCCAGAGATTTGATTGTTCTGCGTTAATTATTAAAAAGGAATCTTAAAGGTAAACCTAGCCTATATGACAAGGCCAAGATGGTAGGACCTATTTAAAAGATTCAAATCCTTGTTAGCACTTAATAACGTGTTAGCACTCTTGGCAAATGTGATTCGAGAAAGTCACAATAGTCATCCCTATACTGAAAATTTTTAAATTTCTCTAATTTGCATTATGAACTAGAAATCATGGCTTATATCATCCTATAAGATGATCATGTAAAAATCATCCCTTCAGGATGAAGTGCCACGGGCTATAATACACTGTCCGATTGTGACATCGACAGTTGTGATCTTTTGAGATTCCCCGTCCTAAGGGGGCTCAAAGTCCTCTAGACGATAATCTGGTCGTCATGTCATTATTATGATCGCTGAACGAAAATTGATTTAAATTAAAGTACTAATCCTGTCGTTATGTCATTATTATGACCGCTGAATGACAGTTGATTTAAATTAAAAGTGCTAATCCTGCCGTCATGTCATTATTATGACCACTGGACAACAGTTGATTAAATTAATGGCACTGATCATGTCTTCATGTCATTACTGTGACCGCTGAACGTATCATCAGTGCAATGACTATATGTCTTAACATCTTACGAGATGTTAATTGATAGGCCCACGGGCCAGAAATTTTAATAAAGACAGTGGTAGCCTACAACTCCCTGTCATGAAAAGGTAATGAACTTTGATTCAAGCCTTAATACCTCGATTTTGTAACATCCTGGTTTATAAATTAAATCTGTCCATGTGACTAGGCTATTGAGATATTATTAAATTATAACTAGGGATATACTGCCTACGGGCTATACTCATTGTCATATAAGACAAAAGACAGTCGTAGCCTACAACTCCCTGTCAAGAAAAGGCGGGAACACGTTCAAGCCTAAATACCTTAATTCTACAAAATCAAGGTTGATAATATAAAGATGTCCCTGTGACTTGATCTTTTGTGCCATAATTATATTTTATTTGGGATAATTATAATGAAAATCCTGAATAAAATAAATATCATTCCTTTCCTACCAGTATTAAAGGTACAACCTAGCCTATATGTCATCCCGGACGAGACCAAGATGGTAGAACCTATTCAAAGGATTCAAATCCTTGTGACATTGTAAATATATTAACACTCCTGGCAACAGTGATGCGATAAAATCACGCTTGTCATCTTTATATTAGGAAATTTTTCCAAACTCCTTATTTAGCCTAAATGATCAATAGGAATCATGGCTAATAAACGTCGAACATGAGGTACACATCTAAACATCCACCTGGGATGTATACCTACGGGCAAAGATGCATACACGAAAAAGATAGTTTTATTTCATAACTTTTTGTCAAAACAAGGAATTATGAAATTTTCCGATCCAAAGGAATCATTGATTATGTCTTTAAAATTTCCCTAGTGACAAGGCATCTGTGCCATCGAAAAGTCCTTTGGAACAAGCCGTTGTGCTATATAAGATGTCAGTATGACATTGACAGTCGTGACTTATGGTCCCTGTCTAATAGATATGAAGGATTATATTCCGTTTAAACGCCAAGGATGGTTTATATAAAAACTTAGGCAAAACATAATCAAATAAATTAAATACTATCTGTTGGCCCATATGGTTTATTCGCACCATGGCTACTTAATTATCAAGTTCGACAATTCGCTATCTAATTAAACCAATTATTCTATTTGGATTGTAGCCTTCAAAGTTTCACCATGGCTGACTCCACTGAAGCTCACAATCATCCGGTTGATCAGAAAGATGATGTAGGACTGAATTTAACAAGCACCGAGTTACAGGCTATGATTGATACAGCCGTAAACAACGCTGTGGACCGTGCGCTGAAGGATCAGAAGCGAAAGTGCGATGATACCCCAAATAAATGTTGTAAAAAGGGTAAGACCGGTTCGAACTATAACCAGTCCAAACCAAAGGAGGCAAAACCCAAATGTAAAACTTGTAAGAAGAACCATTTTGGGAAATGTCGATTGGAGTCGAAATCCCAGTCTCACACGAGACCTTGTGGGATTTGTAACAAGAAAGGGCACAAGACCTTGGAGTGCCAAAACATAAAGGACGCAACCTGTTATGGTTGCAATGAAATAGGGCATATCAAGACAAATTGCCCAAATAAAACTAAGAAGCCTGGGGAGGCTGAGGAGACAAAAGCTGGGAGCTCTCAAATGGACGCTCAAGAGATTATTCAGAATGACGATGTCACAACAGGTACCCTTCTTTATCAATAACGCTCATGCTAGAGTATTATTGATTCAGGTTCAGATAAGTCTTTCGTAGACAATAGATTGTGTAAATCATTAAATCTACCTGTTAAAACTCTAAGCGTTAAGTATAAAGTAAAATTGGTCGATAGTACCTCAGAGACTACTTCAGTAATATTAGATGGATGTTTTATATCCATTAGGAAATTTTCCGATGTCCTAGTTCAGTTAAAATATAAGGACTCAATATAGCGTTAAAAACCGATTGGTTGTCTTGAAAAATCAAGCCCATATTGTGGGTAATAAGAAGCAATTAATTATCAAGACTCCTTACGAGACAACCCTCATAACTACACGTATCCGTGCGATTAATAAATATAAAAAAAAATGGTGGAAATGGGCCGTCCCCGGAATCGAACCTGGGTCTAGGCCGCACCCTTTCGCGCGCCTAGCCAACCGAGCTAGGTGCCTAGTTTGTGAAATCTCCATTTTCAATAAATATAAGCACTTGTACGATCAAATAACACTCCTTAGGAATGTTCATATGGTTTAATAACACCATGATCGATGTATGATAAGTCGACAGGATGATGACTAGCTGGGAAAAGCACACAACTAATTGTTAAATTGGTATTTAATACCAAAAGATTTGAGTATGGAAAACTCAGAAGAGACAGACAAAAGTCGCAATACTAAGAGATGCGACAAATGTTAATAGTGCATCAAGTGTGGACCTCAATGTTAACAGAATTAATCTCCAAGACTATAATTATCATGGTTGAGAAGGCCTGTGAGAAAAGCCATGAAGAACCAAACGTTGCTCGCTCTACAACACATGACACTGCTCATGAGAAGGGCTTTATTCATATTCCATATGCGAAGAATAACCCAAATAAAATCATATGTGGCGAGGAGCCCATTCTGTTTAGGATGTACTTAAAAAGTACTTCGTCTCTTGGAAGTCAAGAGACATCAATAGTTAAAAGGGGCCATTGATTGCAAGGAATTGTTGAGAGAAGTAGAAACCATACGGTATATCAGTGGTTATGCTGGAAAGCACACGGTAAGGTGTGCATCACAATCATTCGGTGGCAATACCCTTGATTAATAAGGACATTAATGGAGTCCACAAGAAAGATCCCCTTATACAGTATGGGATGGTCCAAATTTTAAGGACCTTATTAGACAACCTATTATCCGCGTTGCAAAATGGAAAAGAGGGAATAAGAATTTTTCGACTCCCCCATAAGAGCTATACGCTATTAGCAGTAGGTTGCAAATCTTGGTTCATTGGTTGAAATAGTGCCCTTATTCGGTTAACGTAGAATTTAAGCATAATGCACTATATATATATATATATTATGATTTAGCATCGGCAATAAGAGGGCACCTTAAGGTTTCAAAGCCTGCTTATTAAGAATCCATTATGGACCTAACTCAGCTACTCATGTTATATAGATTAAGAAATAACCAGTCAAAGTTAAGACTGCCCTAAAAGTTTGTCAAAGATTTGGTAGCTAAGTTTAAAAGGATTAAGAATGGAGGCGTATAACTCTCCTGATGAATAATTAGAGGCAGTCCACATTAATAAAGGCGCCAGATAAACCCTTATTGTGTTTTCTTTTGGCTAACAGTTACGTTTGGATTCAGCTACTGCTAAGTCTCTCGTAAGATTTTAAGCTTAGCAAACCTTTAGAAATTTTCCCGTAAGAACCCCAGATATTAAGTGTAAGGTAAAACTTACAGGCGAGATCATAAGAATCATTCCTTCTGTTCCTGTTAGAAATCTCTAAATTATGGAATTCTAGAAGTATCCTCTCTCTAGAAGATGTGCGTCAGCATAAATAGTTGATATCTCCCTGATCTCTATCGATTACGAATACCAAATGGTATGACAAAAGCGCCACATGAGGATTGATGTATCTTAATAAGTCCCATAGATTGCTTCCATGCCTGATCAGTATGGAGGTTAATGCATGGGACCTCAAAGATATTCCGATGATCATATGGTACTAAAGTCAACTAATGGTATTCAAAGAAGATATCCAAAAAAAAATGGAATGGTTCAAGTAAATGTCTTCAATTAAGAAAATCATGGACTCGTAACATATAGGTGTCACTCATTTGACACGAGCAGTAATGGATGAACTGG
>JARYGA010017230.1:0-31237 GCA_030545235.1 Helianthus tuberosus | reverse complement strand
CTCACTATAACATTTGATTTCTAACTAAACTAGTAACTAAACATTGAAACCCAACCCCATACCCCCCCTGGAGACGGTTACCATGGGTGTCCCCACCCATGGATTTCTTCAATATTATATTAGATTATGTTGGTTAATTAGAAGCATATTGCACAAAGGATAAAGGGTGAAGTTGGTTATAAAAAGGCACTTGAGATATTAACATTTCATTCTCAACGCAACATCAAACAACAACTCTCTCTTCTTCTCTCTTCTTGTTCGGCCGAAACCACCCACAACCACCATCACCATCATCAAGTTTCTTTCATGCAATCTCTAGTGATCCAAAGGTGTTAGTGATCATACAAACAAGCTCGGTGTGTTCGGAAGTTGAAGGACCACTATCATCTTCTTTTATCCACCACTTTTCTACACTTGAACTTCCCTAGCCTTGAGCTAGTGGTAAGAACTTAGATCCTTGCATTTTACATCTTGTTTAAGTGGTTAATGATGTTTAATGATCAAAATGATAAGAACTTTAACGAATCTTATGAAGAAGTCTTGAACATAAACTAACTTGGTGATAAAAGTATGGTTAAAAGATGAAGAAATTATGATATTCATATGTTCTGATGCTTGTTGGTTGTTGTTACTCATGTAGTTGATATGGATCATCGTATGGTCTTGCTAGATCATGATTAAAAACATGAACTAGCAAGATGAGAAAGTAAGATGTTTTAGGATGATGGAATCATCCACACATAAACTATGAACTTGAATGAATGGGTGATTTCTTGAAAAATAAAGATCATAGTAGGTTATAATCATGTAGATCTAAAGATCCATGAGTGGTTTTTCAAAATAACCAAGTTAAAAATATGAGTTTCACTAAAACTTGGATCTTACATAAACTAATCACATATTTGGTAAATAAACAAGTGTAGAAACCCTTGTGTAAATAGAAGAGTTCACAAAGAAATATTTTTAGAAAATGGGATTTGAAGTTGTAAACACTTAAACTCTTTAAAAATAAAGTTTTTAAAGAACTAATCACATCTTGGAAGGTAACAAGACTTACTAAGTATGCTAGTAAGTTACTACATATTTTCATAAATATTCAAGTTCATGAGTTTATAGTTTATGCTTGTTCTTGACAAGTTTGGTAAGTAGAAGTTGCATATTGTTGGTTGATGATTGATTGAATGATTTTTACTAAAGAAAATGATATGCTAGTAAGCATGGATGCCTCCATTTACAAAGGAAACTCTGGCGAAATTTTTCTAAAGTTTCAACACTTAGAAAATATTTTTCTAACAAGTGTTTACGAATACATTTTGACTTGGTTTTCGAAATAAACTTCGCCATCATTTTTATAACAAGAATACAAAGTCCCGGAGGTTGTTTTTCGTAAATAAAATTTGATAAATATATATTTAGAATATATATTTTAAACTAAAACTCTTGTGTGACTATTTGGTTAATTTGTGAACTAGTTATATTATTTTAGGATAAAATAATATAACTTCTGAATACCACGGAAAGTATAACTCCAAAATAATACCAAAACTTTCACGGAATAAATATTTAAGTTACACACTCGGTATTGAGAAACCGAAAGTTAAAACACAACTTAAGGAATATTCAGGAAAATACTTCTACACATACATTTTTGGTAAAATATTATTTTGGAAATTAGTGAAGTAAAATATATTATTTTTGGGAAAAATATATATATTTTGGAATTAAGATGTTTTTGGACAAATAATTTAAGTATATTTTCCAAGTGGGACTTAAAATATATTTTTCAGGATTATAAAAATACATGTATAAATACCCCCATCCTTGGGAAGGAAATACGAAGTAAAATACTTGTGAAGTATGGATGCGAAATAGTTGCCTAACTATTATTCCTAAATCCTAAAAACAAAACCTAAGTTAAAATAATTATTATTATTTTAACAATAAAAATATAACTTGGAATAATATCAGAGTAACGTAACTCAAACCCGAAACACAAAAGCAAGGCACGGCCCGTTCGTCTAATAGACATTAGTACATTGTAGGAGGTCGTATTTGCTGATGAGACCGGAGATTTGAGTACGATTTCGGAGACGCACTACAGTGAGTTCATGTCCCCCTTTTCTCTTAACTGTTTTATACTTCGGGGGTGAAATACATGTTACAATTATTACAGACATTTACTTACATGGTATGAATAGCTTAAGGAGGGTTTTTACTACGCGATCATGTGAGTGGTGGGCATGACACTTAAGGCCATTAATCCTCATTGTAGGACCAAGGGACATGAGTGATAGATCTATTTGGGTGTAGCGAGCCCACACCCATGAGGCCGGGCGGCCCATAGTGGTGACTATGTCTTCATACCGGAGACAAATTTGCTAGGTTTGAGTCTTCCTGCACCATTTTCACACATACCATGGGCTTTGCAACCCATTGGTGATCAGTTTTTTCCCTTAATGCTACATACCAGGGACTTTCATACTAACATTGTTTACAAAGGTTTATACTTACTCACTTACACATGAACTCGCTCAACTTTTGTTGATTTTTCAAACTACATGTATTTTAGGAAACTAAGGGATCTGGCAAGTGTCTGCATGCATGTTACGCTGCGTTGAATAAGATGTCATCCGGGGTAGTTGGTTTAGGACGTGTAACCCTTGCCTGGACGTGTTACATGTCTTTAAACCATGTTTTTGTTTCAAGTCTTTTGTTGTGTCTGGTGAACATGTTTTATGAATTATGGTATGTAATTTATCTTTAGTTTCAACATTTTCAGACAATGATGTTTGGTGATCTTTAAATTCAATGAATGGATGATCATCTCGTGTTTATTTTTCATATAGCATTGTTATGATTGTTGCTATTGTATTAAGAAGTCACACCAAATAAACCCACGCTTCCGCAAAAGTCAGGGTGTGACAATAACAGACTTACAATGTTTGTTTATTTGTTATGGTGTGTAGATGCTTGTTTGTAAATTGTTAATTTACATTTTGATCATAGTTTAAACCATACGTTCTTGGTGTCGTTAGCAATCGAGATATCATGGGAGGGATTAGGCTTGGATATTGATTAATTGGTCATCGGGTAACAACCTCGCATTCTTGTAATCCGAGTACTTAGACCAAGGGGTATGGGGGCAGGCTTAGGCCCGGCGAAGGCCGGCGCCGGTCCCCCACACCGCCCCCTTGGCTTGTGATGTTAAAACCAGCGTGGGCAAGACGGGGAAGACGACCCATGATTTTGAATATATAGCCGTTGAACGGGTATATTTATTTAATAACAAAAATTTCCTCTTTTCTTTAAAACCATCCCATTTTATACCATTTTTATCACTTTCTCCCTACTTTCAACCCAAAACACTCTCATTTTTATACCACTATTTTATAAAAAAATATATTTTCATCCACAATGGTATCTAATTCTTGGTGGTCCTCGGGATCTTCGGACGAATAGGAGATGTTTTTCGCAAACGCTGTGGTAAAGGCGGCCCAGATTCTTATGGAGGAGGAAGAGGAAGAGGAAGACGTCTCGTCTGAAAGCGTTATTACCAGACGAATACCGGTTAACAGAGACCGCGAAGGAGCGCACGAGAAATTGGTGAACGATTATTTTTCGAATGCACTCAACCTTAATACTTGAGGCCGTGGCGTCACAAAATTTATGGATCTGGCATTCTTTCTTTGGTCTCCCAGGTTCACTCAACGACCTCAACTTGCTATACCAATCGGCGATCTTTAGCGATGTTGTTAATGGCACCGGTCCGGACACCCATTTTACAGTTTCTGGGTTGAGTATAGACGCGGGTATTATCTTGCTGACGGAATATATCCGTCTTGGTCTACAATTGTCAAGACTATTCCATTTCCCGAGGACAAAAAAAGGAAAAAATTCGCCAAGCGTCAAGAAGCTGCAAGAAAAGACATCGAACGTTGTTTTGGTGTTTTTAAAAAAATGGGCCATCATTCAACAACCAGCACGTGCGTTCACACCGAAGAGGTTGCGCCTTTGTATGTACGCTTGCCTTTTGCTCCATAACATGATTATTGAAGACGAAGGTCGGGCGATTTGTGAGTATGATGAGAATGCATCTTACGGGAATACTGTCCCGGTAGAGCCGACGCAACAGGATTTAAACTCGTTCGCGCTAACCAACGACTACACGCATGCAAACCTTCAACAGGATTTGGTAGAACATATATGGAACAACGCAAACGACGTGGACGGTGACGAAGACGAAGACGAGTAGTGTAGTTTTTTAAAATTTTTAAATGTTGTCTTTTTTTATAAATTTTAGGTGGATTTTATGTAATTTTTATACCACTATTTTTAAATGTAATTTTTATTTATGTTATGTAATGGATTTTATGTCTTATTTTTAAATTTTGATTTGTTTTTATAAAGTTAAACAAATAAAAAAGTAAAACAAATAAAAAAGTTAAACAATAAAAATTAAACATTAAACAATAAAAGTTAAACAATAAAAAATTATATGGGGTAGCCCCATCATCCACCCCCCCTCAAAAGTGAAGGAGGCCCATCCTCCATGAGACGGTGATGTGGTGCCTATGTGGCGGCCCATCCTCATGAGTATGAGCTTCCCCATACCCACTAGTCTTAGTTCCCTTTCATCACAAACAAGTAACTACACATGAGCTATGTCTATGTGGTTCTTTCTAGTTGGATTAAAACACTAGTGTCAATTGAAACCGGAAGCCTAGGATGATCATTTTCTCCTAATCTGTTTTTACAACCAACCTTTGATTTGCAATCTAATTTTTCAAACCCCGACCACGTAAAACAACAAATCGTGGCGGAAACGTCGGGGAGTGTTGTAACAGAATTATTGTTTCCTAACCATGGATACAAAAAGTTTCATTTTTTTTTATTTCATTAAGTAATTTACATTGTCTTAACACAAAACAAATAAGTTACATATCGACTATCATTATTATTATGTCACTAAGGCCTCGTCCAGATCCTATGTGACTCATGCATCCTAGTAATCAACATCAAGCAACATCACCTGAAACATATGTAAAAACAAAGTCAGCAAAGAAATGCTGGCGAGCACATAGGTTTTATGAGAGTATCAGATTCATGGCTCGTTTACATGTTGCAATACCTTATTAAAAACCTTGTTTTGAAAAGTATAGTATTACGACATAATTAACCATTTCAAATCAAGTTGGTTATAATTTATAAAATCTCGTAGCCATGATTCTTAACCCCTAAAACATTTATTTAATTAAATCAAATTGTAAAACATCTAGTAAAAACTCGTTAATAAAACTCGTATGGTTTATATCCTTTCGAAAACATCGTTAAGTGACATCGTTTCAAAATCGTTTGCCCAGTGAACTAAATAATGACACAAAATGTAATATGATAAGAGCACTTATATATAAGATGTACCAGCGGCGTATCTACCATGCTTTTATCACATCACACCCGTCCCATTATCTAATCACAACCCAAAACCAATCGTTTAATCAAATCGTTTATCTTGCTTAAGTCGTTTCAAATAGTTTAACTCGTCCCAAAATCGTTTAACTCGTTTTAATTGTGAAAACTACTTTTGGTCATCTCTCTAATAACATTCAAACCTTCGTGACTAGATTATCTCGCTTATCGTATTAACAAACCACCAAAGGGTAAGTTAACTATCATCAGATTCAGTCGTTAGCCACAACCCCCACACATAACCATGGGTGCAGTCTGATAACGGGATTTTTCAGATCCTATGGTACCATAACCTAATACTGGTCGGTTCGGCCAAAATTAATGAATGTCATTCGTTATGTAAATATGTCCAACAAGTTCGTTCACATTATCGAAATCGTTATTAGTTTTATATAAACCATTTCAATCGTTTTTGAAACTATCGTTAAAACCTCGAAATCGTTTTAATACATATGAATCACCCCAAAATAATTGAAAACAGTAAAATAGGGGAACTATGTACTCACATGAAGTGCAGAGTATCCTCAATCAAAAGAACTTCAACAAACTCAATCAAACCAGGGAAATTCAAATAGCACCTAATAATCTAATCACTAGTCAAATAATCGACACCTAAATCGGAAGATCGGACAGAATGAGGTCTTGTAAACCAAACGAGTGTTGGAACTCATGTGATATGGTTTAACAAAGTCTACATTCTAAATCGTAACCTATCCTAAGTGCTTTCGACCCGTTATGACTCATTAAGGTAACTTACGCTACTTTAACGCGTCGTTCGCGCAAAAGTGCGTTCGAGACGTCTAACTAGTCCTATGACAAATATTATATGCCTAAACATGTTTAAATATGTTGCATAATCAGTTAAGTGACAAAAGTTTAAGTTACATATGCTTAAAATCCAATTATGCATAAAAGGGGTATTTTGGTCATTTACATAAGGCATACAAACTATCTATCATACAACTAATTAAACCTAAGTGACCATAAGGTATAACCTCGGAAGGTTATTCCCTATACAACTATGGTCACTAAACATGCTTGGTCGGATCCTAATGATCGACCAAACGGGTCTAGTTCGAAAGTCTAAGCGGTTGTTTAGACCGTTTGACTTACGACTCTACACAAGCACTAAACTAAAAGTGACGAGCTAAACATGCTAAAACATGTTTAGTTAAGTTAGAAAACATTTTTTGATATCAAAACAAAGTGTTTTGATACCCAAGAGTAGTTTGGTTACAAAATACGCATGAATACTCATTTTGGCCAAAACTACGACTCGTCACTACGGGACTATAACCATCGTGATTACGCTCACGTTGCGAAGTTTAACGAACTTTGTGTTGACCAACTCATGGTCAAAGCAGAAAGTCAAACACTGTTTGACTTTCGTGCTAAAAACGAATAAAAAGCACGAAAGAGACTTACAAAGGGTCCAAGCTAGGAAGTTTGATCCAAGTTTGCTCAGGTATGAAGTGTTTAAACCTCAAATTAGAGCAAAATGAATCAAGTGTGAGTTGAAGTGAATGAAAGCATGGGTATTTATAGATTTTGGAGAACCGTTAGGATCGTTCCTCGCAAAACGTGCCTTGATCTAGACCTTACATGTGGGCACAAGGTATTTCTAAACCATGGGACACTCAAAACAAGCAAATGGTATTTGAAATCAGGGGGTAAAAACCATCAAAGTATCAAATTTGGACTAGAAACAATGAATCTGGTCATTTGGGCACTTTTTGACGCTTTTAGTCCCTGTTGATCAAATAAGTTAATTTTTGCGCACCAAACACCTCAAAGCCTATTTCTAAGCTATGTAAAGGATATTTAAGGTATGTTTAACTTATGATCAAGTTCTGGAATGTTCGTTACAGAACGAATCGGCATACTTTCGCAGTTTGACATAAATAGTCCCTGCGATCGAATAGACTTGTTTTCGACACACCAAACCATCCAAAACTTATTTCTAAGTTATGTAAAGGTTATATAAGGTATGTTAAGCCTATGTCACTATTCCGGAGTGTTTGTCATGTAAAACTAACTGCGTTTACGCACCAGTTTGCGTATAACCTTCCAGAAAGCGATTTAAAGCTTAAAATCGGAATCGAATCACATCGTAAAATCATCAAACACAAATACACACATAATAATACCAAAACACATTGTTTTATTGATAATTGAAATTGTTTTACAATGTACATCGATTACAGGACACAGTTGTCACAGTCTCCCCTACTTTAGGAAATTTCGTCCCGAAATTTTAACTAGAGGAAACTTGTGAGAACAATTGCGGATAATTTGCCTTCATTTGGTCCTCACGTTCCCAAGTAAACTCCAGGCCACGTTTGGATTCCCAGCAAACTTTGACCAATCGAATTCGTTTGTTCTTCAACTGTTTGACAGCACGGTCTATTATCTCCACGGGTTTCTCGACAAAGTGCATTGTTTCATCGATTTGAATTTCGTCGAGGGGAATATGAAGATTAGCATCAGCTAAACACTTTCGCAAATTGGACACGTGAAAAGTCGGATGAATATTCCCAAGTTCAGGAGGTAACTCTAGTCGATAGGCAACCTTTCCAATTCTTTCAACAATCTTAAATGGTCCAACATATCGTGGTGCAAGTTTTACTTTCTTTCCCAATCTCACCACTCCCTTCCAAGGAGATACCTTGAGTAGGATGTTGGATTCTGTATGCCCAAGACACATATTAAATTGATGTGGCTAGTACGTTATGATCCAAGTCGAGTCATACCCAAATACAAGCTAGACAAACACTTATAATATTTATTTATGATATGATCAAACAAATAAATATTAACACTTATAATATTTAGAAATCGGTTTTCTAAATAATTGCACTTGACAAACTAATAAATTATATGGATAATTTATTTTGAGAGAATATTTTATTTTGTTATTTAATGGGTTAAATAACATTTTAAAAGTTGCATAAGTCTTATAACATGTGATGTTATAATTTTATAAAAGTTATAAAGTTATTCAAGACTTAAATTATTTTATAAAAGAAATTATTTTTTTTATAAAATATAAGGTGGGCCGCCCCCTCTTCCCAAGACAAAAATGGCCAATCACATTGCATGCAAATTGCATGTGTAGGAGGCTCTTGATTGGGCAAGATTGTTGGTCCAATGAGAAGGCATGCAATTTGTCATATCTAGATGAATTCTCATTGGGTGAAGTGGGTGGCCATTTCTCTCACTTGATTTATAACAATTTGTATGACAAAAAATCATGAGGATAAACTTGAAAATACTAGAGATTTCTCTATAGAAAAATCGGCCATATGATGGTTGATCATGAAGGTTTCAAGTTTGAAAAACAAGTGCAAGAACACTAGAAAAACCTCTCTATATTTCGGCTATATGTGGTTGATCAAGAGGGAATTTTAGTGAGTTCATAAGTGTAGAAATCCTAGCTAAACATAAGGTGTTTGTTGGAAGGCTTGGGGTATACAAGCTTGAGGTCTTCTACACTTGAAGGCAACTGTTCAAGAAGCATCATCTTCTTCATATCCTTTACTCCTTGGAAGGTAGTATTCTAAACACTCTATGGTTGTGTTTTAATTTTTGATAGCATGCATGTTCATATATGGATCCGGGGATTGGGTTTTACATATAAAATGAGTTTTATATATTGTAAGTAACATGTTTTTAAATATATTCTCCGCTGCGTTTTTACTTTATATGGATAAAATACTTTGATAATCATGTGAAAAACCCAACAATGGCATCAAGAGCCGCTTATATGAGTGCATGCTTCATAGGATATGAAATTTTCGGGTTTCGGGTTTGGGTAAAACCCTATGGCCAAAATTTTCACCATGGTTATCCCTTTTGTTTTTCAAGATTGTATTCTTACATGCATAAATGAATCTTGAAAAATTATTTCATTTGGATGATTATTTTGTTTGGACAAAAACCCACATTTTTCGGTTTTTCATTCTTGACCGAAAAATTGTAGGTTGTAAAAGGGAACCATTTTGCTTCTTGAAATTTATATATTTGGATATATATATTTTTGGATATATAAATCAAAACCATTTGTGGTTGTGATTTGTATTTAATTATTTCAAAGGTTGTAATAATTATTATTTTTGTTCTTCTATTTGTAAAGTTATGTAATTTATTTATTTTCATTTGGTATGTAAAATGAATAGATTAGGTGCATTTTATTTTACTAAAAAATGTATTAGGATATTTTTTTTGTAAAAGAAGATGCGCAGAAAAATGCGGTTTTGGTTTTGGCTAATTTCGGGCCTAAAGGACTTCATAGTTCTTAACGGGATTTTAGCCCGATAACCAAAACACATTTTTTGAAGTCCAAAGGAGTTTGGATATGAATATAAAAGACATTTGGAAGCCCAAAGAAAGTGAAGAAATCACAACACAAGAAGAAGACTTGAAGCATTTGGATGCAGGATCAAGTGGGAGTTCAACGACACATTATTTGTGTCAACATTCAACCCTTAGGAAGGACCTTTTGGCACACTTGTTTTGGCTAACAAGTGTTGTCAAAAATAGTTGGCTATGGTTATGCACCTATTGCTATGTGTGTTGTGCTTGTGTGGTTGCTTGTTTATGTTGTTTTGATGATATTTGGATATGCATGCTTAACAAACTAATAATCAACAACAAGCTTAAAATTGGTTCTTTTAAAAATCATTACAGTGGATAATAAAAGGTTATTAAAAATTAATGATTTTATAATAAAATGAGTTTTATTAAAAAGAACTTTGAAAATTTGTTTTCACAAAAGTACCAAGGATTTGAATGCATGCAAATGTATGGTACATAAAGTTTTCTAAAACTAGAATTTTTTTTTTTTTTTTTTGAAAACTCAAAATCCCTTTTATAAAACAAGTCAAACACCATCCTTTTATACAACACTCGAATCACTTGGGAACTCTTTTGTGGGATAAAGGTCACCTAACCACATTTGAGGGAACTTGTATGTTTGAGGTGGGTTTACCATGTTTGTGGGATAAAGGTCACCTAACCACTTATGTGTATAAACTCACATGTGTGTGTAAGTTGGACGACTTGATTTGGAAACCATGAACTTAGGGTCACCGAAGCACGGCGAACAAAAGGTGTTGATGGGATTAAACATGCCAACTAAACACGAAGATGTTTAACCGATCCCATATGGCTAGAAGTTGCAAAGGGTTGCAATTGTCAAACGTTGACTACCTTGTTAATTTAAATAGAGGGATAAAGGTCACCTAACCAATATTTAAATGTAACGTTGGATTCTAGATTTTAATTATTAATTGTCTATGAGACATAAAAGGGTATTAATGTTTAAAATATAATAATGTCGAAAATACTAAAATTGAACCTTGTTAAATTTTTGTAGATGGCCGCTAACAATATTACCCAAACCGTCCATAACCTATCACTAAAAACAATCCTTGAAAATGATCGTCTCAATCAAAACACTTCATGGATTAATATTGAAACTTAAGAATCGTTCTCAAGTAAGAAAATATATCCTATGTGTTGAACGATCCTAATCCCGATGAACATCTTATGGAAGATAAGGATGCCTATAACAATAGGATTAAAGTATATCGAGGATACTATGCAAGCCTCTTGCCTCATGTAAGGAACTATGATTCCCGAGATTCAAAAGGATTTTGAACATCATAGGCATATGACATGATTAACCAATTATAGGAAATGTTCCTAAGGGTAGAACGCATTGAAATGGTTCGAGCGATTCATGCATGTCGAATGGAGGAAACCCAATCGATCTCATCTTATGCCTTTAAGATGAAAAGCCACATTGATCACCTCAAAAGGCTCAATATGGGTAAAAGGACTTTATCCATTCTAACGATCAATAAGGATGGCAACAAGAAAGGGCATCACCCCAACACTAAAGCAAATGTTGCAAATGGTAACGGGAAATTCAAAGGGAAAAAGAAAAGAAAGACTAAAGCGAAACCACCGAAACCAAAATATAAGAAGGCAAAGGTTGCCACGAACGATCCATACTTTGAGTATGGAAAGATAGGACATTAAAATAGGAATTGTCCAACCTATCTCAAAGAGTTGAAAAACAAGAGGAATGCAGGGCAAACCTCAGGTACAATCTTAATGATACATATTGACCTTAATGTTCTTTCTTTTAACACATGGGTATTAGATACCGGATGTGGAACTCATGTTTGCAATTTGTTGCAAAAGGTTCAAAAGAAATAAGCATTACAAGAAAGTAGACTATGTTTTGAAACTTCCAAATGGTTTGGAAATTGTTTTAAAATATATTGTGTGCTCCTAGTTTGACTAGGAACATTATTCAAGTTTCCCATTTAAGACAATATGGTTTTGATTTAAAGTTTGTAAACAATGACATTTATACTTCGATGAATGACACGTTTTACTTTAAAGCTATGCTTTCAAATGGTATTTATGAGTTGGTTCATAATAATACATCATTTGATAGTTCAATGTACCAAGCAATCACCATGAAACTCAAAATGGATTTGAGTAAGACCTATCTTTGGCATTATCTCCTTAGTCATATAAACAGATGTCGCATGTAAACACTTCGAAAGAATGATCTTTTGGAGACAAATGAAGTTGGTTCATTTGATACATGTGAATCTTGTTTACAAGGTAAAATGACTAAGAAACCCTTTAGTGGGAAAGGGTAAAAGATTTATTAGGTATCATACATTCGAATGTATGTGGTCCTTTTAAGCCAATGACTAGGAATGGTGAAAGATACTTCATTACCTTTTACCAACGACTATAGTGGTTATGGCTATGTGTGCTTGACACAAAGATGAAGTTTTGAAACGTTCAAAATCTTCAAAAGGTAAAGTACTCAATCAACTCAATCAAAGTTCTTCGTTCCGATAGAGGAGTAATTGAACTCTATTTGGATATGGTTCGATCTATGATGGCTAGGAACACATTATCTCTATCATTTTGGGGTTACGCTTTGCTCTCCGTGGCCCGTATGGCCCAAAACAAGAAAGTGGATAAGACACCCTTTTGAAATATGGCATGGAAGGGCTCCATCATTATCATATTTAAAGGTATGGGTTGTGAAGCTTATGTGAAGCAATACACCCCAAACAAATTAGATGTATGATCCACTAAGTGTATCTTTGTAGAATATCCTAAAGAAGGTATAGGATATTTCTACGATCCAACAAAGCAAAAGGTATTTGTTGCTTTAAAGGCTAAGTTCTTGGAAGCTAATGTCCTTGTGGAAGGAATTAGTAGAACAGTGGAACTTGATAAGGATCAAGAAACCACAAGCCGATACACGCTTGGTTAAAACTAGCACTCAACAAGAGATTGTTGAAAAACGATCAAGTGATTGATCAAAGCACACAAAATGTTCGCAGTTCTGGTATAATTAGTAATCCACCTAAAAGATATGGATTTTCATGGATGGATGCTACGTGGTAGATTCGGGTGAACCTACCACATACCATGATGCAATGTCAAAATCCGATTGTGACAAATGGCTTGAAGCCATGAACGTAAAGATGCAATCCATGTATAACAAACAAGTATGGGAATTGGTGCTACTTCTCAACTCCAAAGTAGTTGGAGGTAAGTGGGTTTTCAGGAAGAAAACCGATATGCATGGTAACTTAGATACTTGTAAAGCAAGACTTATAGCAAAAGGTTTCAATCAAACTCAAGGGGTTGATTATAATGAGACCTTCTCGCCTGTGGCGATGCTAAAGTCAATTAGGATATTTTTTACCATACCTGCATAATATGATTATGAGATTTGGCAAATGGATGTCAAAACGGCTTTCCTAAATGGATATCTTGAGGAAGATGTCTATATGGTTCAGCCTGAAGGTTTTGTCGATCCAAAACATCCTAACAAAGTATGCAAGTTAAATATATATCAATCTATGGATTGAAATAAGCATCTAGAGGTCAGAATCACTGTCTTGATGAAGAGATTAGGGAATATGGATTCATCAAGAATGTCGATGAAGCTTGTGTGTATAAGAAAGCTAGTGGAAGCATTATTACTTTCTTAGTATTGTATGTCGATGACATTATACAATTTGGAAATGACATTCCAACCATGGAAGGTGTAAAAACCTAGCTTGGAAGTTGTTCTTCCATTAAGGATCTTGGTAAAGTCGCCTATATTTTGGAATAAAGGATCTATAGGGATAGATCAAGGCGCTTGATAGGTTTAAACTAAAGTGCATAAATTGACAAAGTCTTGAAAAGTTTCAAGATAGAGAACTCTATGAAAGCTTTGGTACCTGTTCAAAAAGGGGACAATATTGAAAACGTGTCAATGTCCAAGCTCAAAGGATGAGCAGGAAAGAATGAAAGGAATCCCATATGCGTCAGCTATAGGATTCATTATGTATGTAATGATATGCACTAGACCGGACAAGTTATGCGCTTTATGCATGACGAGAAAATACCAGCGAAATCCAAGTAACGGTCATTGGGTGACTGTTAAAAATATATATATATATATATATATATATATATTGAAATACCTTAGAAGGACTAAGGATATATTTCTAATATATGGATCTGGTGAAGAAGAACTCGTTGTAAAGGTTACAGGGAAGCGAGTTTCGGAATTCGTTGTAAAGGGTTACATGGATACGAGTTTCCAAACTGATCGAGAGGGTTCTCGATCACAATCAGGGTAGCATTGTCCATTACAGAATCAGAATACATCGCCGCTTCATTGAACGAGATGATTCATGTGGATCTGCCACTTGAATTATTTCCGATCTAGGGGTAGTCCCTACCATTCAGGACCCCTAGAAATCTTTGTGATAACGATGGTGCGATTTCTTAAATCAAGGAACCTCGTGCACATCAAAAGACTAAGCACATTAAGTGTAGTTTCAACTACATAAGGGATGAAGTTGAAAAAGGGAAAGATATGTATTCGCAAAGTTCACACTGATTAAAATATTGCGGATCCACTCACGAAGCTCCTTGAATGGGTAAAGCATGAAGGG
Source organism: Helianthus tuberosus (assembly GCA_030545235.1). Classification (NCBI taxonomy): domain Eukaryota; kingdom Viridiplantae; phylum Streptophyta; class Magnoliopsida; order Asterales; family Asteraceae; genus Helianthus; species Helianthus tuberosus. Next base: position 16,778 of record JARYGA010017230.1, on the reverse strand, counting down.
TCATACTTGTGCCTTAGGACTTCGAAATTCTAGTGATTGGATTTGATCTATTTTGTATTTGGATATTGGAACAATTGTTATTTTAACTCTCTCACATGGTATGTTGAGCTATGTTCCATTTTAGCATGTTTAAATCCGTGAATAAGTTACATATTCTAAATGTCTGTAGTCGATCATACTTGTGGGAACAAATATGAATGTAAGACTATTATGAACTTGGATTGGTAGATATTCATTAGGTATGAATATAGAGCAAAGTGTTGCTGCCAAAGTTCATAGATATTTGTGGGATACAAATATTGGCCTGACTCGCTCTCGAATATTACTGCATGGAATCATTTGTGATTGATCATAAGTAAATTTGAGTAAAGGAGAATATCATAGTATCCTCTGACCTGAGATACATATTGGGTCTGGATATTCATCGAGTATTATACCTTGACCTAGTTCTTCGCTGTCTGTAATAAGGCAGAACATAAGGCTAAGCTCAGGTGTGGTACAAGGTGATTGTGAGAGAGGTATGTAGTCAAGATGGGATTTGTTCCTCTTATTTATTGAGAGTAAGATGTCTAAGGCCTGCTAAAGTTAAATCAAAAGAGAGTGATCACTCTGTGTCTCTAGATTTGACATAACATCTGTAACGAAAGGATAAATGATAGATTCACCTAAATCATATTCAAGTAAGGGACTTGAAGGGGATGATGTTATTGAATGGGGCATATAGTCATACGTATTAGGGGTAGTAAACTGTAGTTAGGTGGTCTTTACTACTTGCATCAATCTTCTATGTATCTTGTGCAAGTGGGAGATTGTTGGATTCTGTATGCCCAAGACACATATTAAATTGATGTGGCTAGTACGTTATGATCCAAGTCGAGTCATACCCAAATACAAGCTAGACAAATACTTATAATATTTATTTATGATATGATCAAACAAATAAATATTAACACTTATAATATTTAGAAATCGGTTTTCTAAATAATTGCACTTGACAAACTAATAAATTATATGGATAATTTATTTTGAGAGAATATTTTATTTTGTTATTTAATGGGTTAAATAACATTTTAAAAGTTGCATAAGTCTTATAACATGTGATGTTATAATTTTATAAAAGTTATAAAGTTAATCAAGACTTAAATTATTTTATAAAAGAAATTATTTTTTTTATAAAATATATGGTGGGCCGCCCCCCTCTTCCCAAGACAAAAATGGCCAATCACATTGCATGCAAATTGCATGTGTAGGAGGCTCTTAATTAGGCAAGATTGTTGGTCCAATGAGAAGGCATGCAAGTTGTCATATCTAGATGAATTCTCATTGGGTGAAGTGGGTGGCCATTTCTCTCACTTGATTTATAACAATTTGTATGACAAAAAATCATGAGGATAAACTTGAAAATACAAGAGATTTCTCTCTAGAAAAATCAGCCATATGATGGTTGATCATGATGGTTTCAAGTTTGAAAAACAAGTGCAAGAACACTAGAAAAACCTCTCTATATTTCGGCTATATGTGGTTGATCAAGAGGGAATTTTAGTGAGTTCATAAGTGTAGAAATCCTAGCTAAACATAAGGTGTTTGTTGGAAGGCTTGGGGTATACAAGCTTGAGGTCTTCTACACTTGAAGGCAACCGTTCAAGAAGCATCATCTTCTTCGTATCCTTTACTCCTTGGAAGGTAGTATTCTAAACACTCTATGGTTGTGTTTTAATTTTTGATAGCATGCATGTTCATATATGGATCCGGGGATTGGGTTTTACGTATAAAATGAGTTTTATATATTGTAAGTAACATGTTTTTAAATATATTCTCCGCTGTGTTTTTACTTTATATGGATAAAATACTTTGATAAACATGTGAAAAACCCAACATAGGACACGGTATCCGACTTGAAATTCCAAGGGCTTGCGTCGCATATCCGCATAACTCTTTTGATGGCTTCTGGCTGTCACAAGATTATCGCGAATTTTCTTGATTTTGTCTGTTGTTTCCCGAATGAGCTCAGGTCCAGTAAGCTGAGATTCACCGATCTCATTCCAACAGACAGGTGAACGACATTTTCGACCGTAGAGAGGTTTGAATGGTGCCATATTGATGCTAGCATGATAACTGTTGTTGTAAGAGAACTCGATCAATGGAAGATGAGAATCCCAATTACCACCAAAGTCTATCACGCATGCTCTAAGCATATCCTCCAAAGTTTGAATCGTCCTCTCAGATTGTCCATCTGTTTGGGGATGATAAACAGTGCTTAGATTTAGTTGGGTTCCCATAGCAGATTGCATGGTCTTCCAGAAATGAGATGAAAATCGAGCATCACGATCGAAAATGATATCCAAAGGAACACCATGTCATTATACAATCTCATCAACATAAATCTTTGCAAGTTTATCAGCAGATAGATCCTCGCGAATAGGAATAAAATGAGCTGACTTCGTTAATCGATCGATAACAACCCAAATAGCATCGTGACCTTTAGATATATGCGGTAATTTAGTGATAAGATCCATCGCAATGTTCTCCCACTTCCAAACCGGTATCTTTGGTTGTACAAGTAAACCAGATGGTCGTTGGTGTTCAGCCTTGACTTTGAGACAAGTTAGGAATTTCGATACATACAAGGCAATATCCTTCTTTATACCAGGCCACCAGTACTGAGTACGAAGATCCTTGTACATTTTGTCAACACTAGGATGGATAGAATATCGAGACTTATGTGATTCGTCCATCACTAAAGTGCAGAGATCGTCTTGTTTCGGAATCCACAAACGATCCTTGAAGTAGAGTAACCCATCGTCTTTCCTTCCGAGTTTAAGCTCAAGTTGATGTGGTAATTCCTTACCCATCAAATTTTGTGAAACACAAGATTGCTGAGCTTGAAGAACACGAGTTTGAATATCAGATAGAGTTCGAACAGAATGAAGCTTGACTCGTTCCTTTCGACTAAGCGCATCGGCTACAACATTTGCCTTGCCAGGATGGTAGCGAATTTCGCAATCGTAATCGTTTAGTAGTTCAACCCAGCGTCGTTGCCTCATATTCAACTCTTTCTGATTAAGAATATGTTAGAGACTTTTGTGGCCAGTGAAAACCACACACTTCGTTCCATAGAGGTAGTGTCTCCAGATTTTAAGAGCGAAAACCACAGCTCCAAACTCAAGATCATGAGTCGTATAATTCTTCTCGTGAACTTTCAACTGTCTAGACGCATAAGCTATAACTTTACCTTGTTGCATAAGAACACAACCAAGGCCTAAATTAGACGCGTCGCAGTAGACAACGAAATCATCATATCATTCGGGTAAAGACAGAACAGGAGCATTGTAGAGCCTCTGTTTCAGCGTTTGGAATGCTTCTTCTTGTTTGGGTCCCCACTCAAAAGGCTTATTTTTCTGAGTCAAAGCTGTGAGTGGAACCGCGATTTTTTAGAAGTGTTAGTGCATTCATCTGTCGACTTCGTCTTGTATCGAGTCTAGTGCATAGAATGTTAGATTAGTGCATGTAGTTCAAGATATAGTGGTTTAGTTTGAATGAACAGGTTTAGCTTGAAAGAGTGTAGGTCAGTTTCAAGCTAAAGCAACCAAGGAGGTTTAGCTTGAACTAAATCTTGTCACTTTCAAGCTAAACCATAGGGCCTATATATAGTTCTTCAAGCTAACCCATTTGTAACTTTTGTGATTTTGGATACCGAAGTGCTGCCGGTTTATCCAGTGATTGTACAAGCTGTAATATCAATCAGAAACGTGTTTAAAGAGAATTGCTAGCTGTTTCGAAGTCAGTTTCTTTGTTTCCGCCACTGAAACTGATTAAAACTTCTCTGAACGACTCGTTCGGGTCACAAAACGATCCTATAAGTGGTATCAGAGCTCAGGAGGAGGAGTTCTTACCGATTCAGCTCGAAATTTCTGTTTTCTACCCCTTCTTTTCAGAATTTACAAATTTTTACGGATAAAATCGGCTCAAATTCACACATATTGTGCGTAATCATGTATTAACAAATCCTGGAAAGTTTCAGCGTTAAAATCGGCTTAAAACTGGTTCAAATTGTGGTTTAGCTTGAAATTTGTTCGTTTTTTGCTGATGTCATCAGGTTTAGCTTGAAAAAACCTTGTTGGTTTATCTTCAAATCGGCTTTAGCTTGAAAAAACCTTGTTGGTTTAGCTTCAAATCGGCTTTAGCTTGAAAAATCTTGTTGGTTTAGCTTCAAATCGGCTTTAGCTTGAAAAACCTTGTTGGTTTAGCTTCAAATCGGCTTTAGGTTGAAAAACTTGTTAGAGCATTCCATCAGGTTTAGCTTGAGCATTCCATCAGGTTTAGCTTGAAAGTGTTGTGTTTGAAAAACGTGTTGCCGAAACATGGATTCTGAATTCTATAACGCGTTTGCAACACCGTCTGGTCCAGGCACTATTGCTCAAGCTATGAGTTTAGAAAATGAGACGGGAACTACCCAAAAGCCCCCGAAATTGATGAGTATCGAAGAATACTACGGGTGGAAAGACAGATTCGAGAACTGGGTTCAGGCAAACCATCTTAGGTCGTGGGAATGTATTTTGAAGAAATATGTTTTGCCACAGACTGATATGAAAGTTGATAAGAAAATATCTGAATTTACTAATGAAGAACGGGATATGTATAGATCTGAAAAGATGATGATTAGTCTACTTCAGCAGGCTATCAAGGAAGACATTTTCATTCTGCTACAGCATGACAAAACTGCAAAGTCAATCTGGGATGCACTTAAAGTCAAATTTGAGGGTAGCGAGAAAATGATTAAAAGCAAGAAGGCACTGTTAAAGAAAGAATTTGATCTGTTCAGCAGTCTACCAGGTGAAGACACAAAGAAGCTGATTGAAAGATACTGTCACCTTGTGCGATCTATGTCAATGCTTAGTATAAAAAAGGAATCTGAAGAGTGGGTAGACAAATTAGCTGATGCGTTACCGCAAAAAGAATGGGGAACGTATTTGATGATCCTGAAAAACACAGGGGTTTATGATGGGTTATCAATTGGTGAGTTTATCGAAAAGATTTAGGGTCAAGATTTGGAACAGCAGAAGATCGCGAGGATGAACAGTCCAAGTGGTCAACAGGACGTGAAGATGTACTACAAAGGTAGCATTCCGGTTCCAGAAGCTGAGAGAAGTCCGAAAATCCAGACTGTGTTTAGTGCCGGGGATTCTACAGAAAAGATTGATCAAAGTTTAAACAAAAGCAGCAGTGGTTTCTCATTATATCCAAGTGTCAATCCAAAGAGTTCATCAGAAAGCTTTCAGTCTCAAAGCACAAAAACAGGAAATGGTTATGTGATTCAGTGCAACATCGCTCTAAATCTTCCAGAAGGTCAAAGTTTTTCAGAAGACATTGCTAAAGATCACATGGCTCTACTTGGTTCTGTGTTGTTATCGTATGAAGGTCTAGTTGCAGGTCGGATCGGAAATCCTATGCTCACCAAAGAGGATTACGATCAGATAGACGCCAAAGAGATGGAACTGATGGATATCAAATGGTGTCTTGCGAGTGTTCTTAGACGTGCTGAAAAATTCAAAACAATTACCGGGAGAAATGACTTTCTTGATGCTCATGTATCTACTTTAGGTTTTGATAAATCTAAAGTTACTTGTTTTCGATGCAGGGAGAAAGGTCATTTCAAGAGGGAGTGCAAGAACAGGGAAGCTAGTGGCGCTCAGAATTCGTTCGGAAAAGATGATTACTACCGGAAAGCCATTTATCAGCAAGTTGGTCAACAACAAGAACCACAGACGGCTCATGGTAGAAGAATCGAGGATTCAAAAAGAGCGTGTGCAGTGGATTTTAACTGGAACAATTATATTTCTCCTGATAGCAAAGCATGCATAGTCGATCAAGATGATGAAAGACTACCTGAAGGCTTCAGCTGGGATATGTTTGTTGATGAAAAGGGTGATTTCAAAGCTTTCATCGCTAAGATTGTTAGAGAACCAGACATGTTCGTCACATGGATGAAATCTATTGGTGAGACAGTGAAAAATGTGAAGGAACAGTCTGTTACATCTGAAGAAAGATCAGAAAGTGCTGATGAAGATTCACTAAGTTCAAATGAAAGTGTTCAAAATGTTGTTACTTCAGAAAAAGAAGTTGTATTTGATCAAACACCGTCTGATTCTGGTGTATCAGATGCTGATTCTGAAAAATCTGTAGAGTTTGATCAAACACCAGTTGATAGCAGCAGTGATGATGAGGAGGAAAAATATGTTAATGTTGCAAAATCTCATCTTTCTCCAGAAAGTTTTCATTTCTATTTTGCAGATCGTATGGAGAAACTAAAGGAGAAACGAGCTGCTAAAGAACAACAACTAAAGAAATCTGAAGATGGTGTTCAGAAAGAGAATGTTGAAAGTGTTGCTGAGGTGATTGAAGAAGAAAAAGTGATTGAAGTGATAAAGACAATTGAGGTTGAGAAGATTGTTGAAGTTGTAAAGCCTTGCGAGAAGTGTTTGGAAGCATGCAAGGATTGTGCAGCAAAAGATGAGATAATTGCTAAATATGAAAAGAAGAAAGAGCAGTTACTGTTCAATCTCAACTATGTGAAAGAATCTTATGATGTCTTGAACAAAACAGTAACTGGTCTCCAAAAGACAAATTCTGAGAGAGAACAAGCACTAACGATGATGAATGCTGTGATGATGACAAAGCAAAAAGCCATCAACTTTTACATTGAAGAAAGTGCTAAATGGAAGCAAGAGTTGGAGACAGAAAAGATCGAGAATGAGAGAATTAGACGTTTATTACAAAGTTATTCTAGTTCTGATTATCTCATTGATCGTATTTACCCAACTGTTGCAGGTATGGAAGCTTTTCAAGACGAGAAGCCAAAGAAAAAGAAAGATAGTGGTAAGAAACCGACTGTTAGCTATGACAAGTGTCCGCCTCCGATTTGGGAAGGTTATTCACCTAGAAAACCAAACGAGGAGCAACTTGAAAAAGCAGTCAATATAAAGCTAAAAACCGACACAACTGATGTTTTACCAGATAACATTGATGTCACGTTTACCTCGTCCGATACTGATCATGAGTCTGAGTTAATAAAAAAGGTGGTTGATCAGGTGTTGGATACTGAGGAGGAGTCTGAGTCAAAGTCTGAGTCTGGAGGGTCAAATTCGTCTGTCAATAGTCCAAAGTCGTCGGTCAAAAAGGCTTACAGTAAAGAGTTTTTGTTATCAAAAGCAAATTTGGATGATGAAACATTTGAAGTTGCATACACTTTAAATGATTCGGACAAATTATACTCTGACAAAGAGTTTCCAATAAGAAGTGTTTGTTTTGACATGATCAAAAAGGTTTTCAAAATGACAGAAATTAATATTTCTGAAATAAAAGATTTAAATCTTACTGAAAAACCTAAAAAATACACTTCAAGAGTTCAACAACGTTTAAACAAGAAAAATGGTTATAATTCTGGTTCTGGTTTTCAAAAGAAACCAAACCAAAATCGTAGCTACAAAAAGAAAGGTCTTGGATTTATTCCACCAGAAAATCATAAAAATTTGAAAAATTCTAAAACAAAAACAGAATTTGTGTCAGGTGGAAGTGCAGAAGAGGAACAGAAGAAACCATTCTGGAGACAGTCAAATCAAGAGTTTCTTGCTGAAAAGAAGAAGAATGGAACTGAATTGTTTTATCAAAGAGAGACGCGTACCTGTTATAAGTGCAATGAAACTGGTCACATTGCATGGAACTGTCAGAAAAATTCCAAAACAAAACAGGGAGTTTCTCAGAAATTGAAAGAGATAGTTGTTGATGTTGAACCACCAATCGAAAAATTTAAAATTTTTGAAAACTCAACTTATGAGGTTGGTGAATGTTCTAAAAAGAATTTTTACAAAAAGAATGCAAAAGACAACCAAGTGTGGGTTGTTAAGAAAGATGATGAGAAAGTCGGCGATGAATCTGGTTCCACAAAACCAGAAGAGCCACAAGGTGAGGTGAAAATTTCAGTGAATGATGATGAGTTTCCATCACTGAAATTTGAAGAAATTAAACAGAAAGTTGGTAAGGTTGATATCTCGAATCAGTTTTACACAGAGAAAACTAAGTTTGATGTCGAGAAAACATTCAATGGAAGTGTTAAGAAAATTTTTGGAAAAATGTTGAATGGGAAAGTTAAGGGAGTTAAAGATTTTTATGCAACTAAAAAGGCAACTTACAATCCCACTGCGCAAGAATTAAAAGCCATCAAGTCTGAGAAGACTTGGATGGAAGCTTGTTTCCCGTAAAGTCTTAGGACTTCGCCGGAGATCCCAAGTTTGTAATTGCGGATCAGGAATCGGCATCTTTCTTGATAATTGTTTTTGTGATTGAATTTTAAAATTGTTTAAATTGTTACAGGATAAGTGTGAATTGCCGGAGCTTTCAGGTTGGTAAGTGTGAAGCAGGAATCGGCATCTTGATTGGTAAAATGGTTTGTGTAGAGGTTTATTCCTACATAGACTTAAATGTTGTGAATATTTTTACAAGAGGTACAGAGATTGCATACATGCAAGTGCTAAATCAAGGACATTAAGTTGTACTTGATTTGCTACAAGTGGTTGATTGTGAAAAGCAATATGATGAACTATTCCCCTAACCTACAAGTGGTTTGAAAATCAACAAAACTTATTTTCCGGAAAAATCATTTTGGTTAAAACAAACTTAAGTGTTTTGAAATCATAATGAGAAAATAGTTTTGTGAAAGGGGGAGTTCTGATTGTTTATGCCAAGTGGATGGCGATTTGAAGCGATTTGATATTGGTTGTCAAGTTCTTGTACAGTTTGTTTTCAAATTTACTTAAATGTGTTTGCATTTTAGGGGGAGTAGAAAATTTCTGAAAATCCAAAAACATTAGAAAATTTGAAAAAGGCAAAAACATGATAATATCAAAAATGAGTTTTGTTGTGACAAAGAGGAAATGATAGTACATCAGTGGACTGTCACAACATGCTAAAGAATTGTTTAGATAATATGTGATAAACAATCTCACTGTGGATGTGTCAATAGGTTTTTACACATTTAGTAAATTGTGACGAGATACAAACATAAATTTCAAACTTGCTTGTTCTGTGGGTTAACACAAACTTGGATATATAGGTAACCCCTGAAATCTTGTTTGAAAGGTCCCTTATTCTGAGATACTAGGTCTTTATGCTCAGTGATATCTGGGGTATTATCCCGGGACTTCTGCTGAAAGAAATTTCTGACCTAGTCCCCGGATAATGCTTTCTGCAAATGCTTGAAACATAGCATCGCCCTCAGCAAGCTGATGAAACAATAAAATTGATAGTCGCTGCTGTTGTAATGCAAAAGATCCTCTAAAGGGGACACACCAAAAGTCGAAGCCGTCATCTCTCTGCGTATCGAAAGATCGACCTGAGCTCTCACGGCCCTCACACTATAATTTATTCCCTTACAGATATCATCTGTGGTATACTCACCTGTAAGACTGAATATTGGGATCTGGATACGGGGGTATATTCAAGTAGTGAGACACACGGATAAGTTCAAGAGCTTAAAACATTAATCTCATATCTCGGATCAATTGAACTTTGTGTGAAAATTTAAGTGGACAAATATACTGACAATCTAGGTGAATTGTTTAGAACTGAAAATGAAATGCAGCTTAACGGTGTTAGTGACATGTCTCATAAACTGATATGATCCTCTTACACAAAACTCACAAAATTACTGTTTGTAAATATTTCATTTTCTGCATTTTGTTGTTTCTGCAAGTGGTGTTATTTCATTTCTTTCAGAAAAATTCAAAAAGATTTTCAGTGTGTTTTAGCAAAAAGTTTAAAAATCCAAAAAGATTTTTGACAACTGATGTTGGAAAGCTGAATTTCAAAATTCCAAGTGCTAAACATGATGACATGGTTGTGAGGGGGAGTGTGTCTTAAAATGTCAAAATATTTTTTTTAAAATCAACAAGTGGTTCATCATAAAGAAAGTACTTAGAGGGAGAATTAGTGTTGGTGCACTTAAAATTGTTAAATTTAGAAACTTATTTCTGGGTTAAGTATGTGCAGGAATAGTCAAGTTTAAGTTCTGAATATGAAGATAGAGAGAGAAAAACCCAGAGACTGATCAAGACTGAAGAAGTGAAGACATGATATTGTCAAAGACTCGACACTGCGACTCGTCAACATCTGAGGGGGAGTCTGTTAGTGCATTCATCTGTCGACTTCGTCTTGTATCGAGTCTAGTGCATAGAATGTTAGATTAGTGCATGTAGTTCAAGATATAGTGGTTTAGTTTGAATGAACAGGTTTAGCTTGAAAGAGTGTAGGTCAGTTTCAAGCTAAAGCAACCAAGGAGGTTTAGCTTGAACTGAATCTTGTCACTTTCAAGCTAAACCATAGGGCCTATATATAGTTCTTCAAGCTAACCCATTTGTAACTTTTGTGATTTTGGATACCGAAGTGCTGCCGGTTTATCCAGTGATTGTACAAGCTGTAATATCAATCAGAAACGTGTTTAAAGAGAATTGCTAGCTGTTTCGAAGTCAGTTTCTTTGTTTCCGCCACTGAAACTGATTAAAACTTCTCTGAACGACTCGTTCGGGTCACAAAACGATCCTACAAGAAGTTCGAAATAAACCGTCGATCATATCCAGCAAGACCAAGGAAAGAACGAACTTCTGTTGGTGTCGTCGGTGTGTTCCAATTCTTAATTGCAACAATCTTGGATGGATCCACATGAATACCCTGCTCGTTAACAATATGACCCAAGAACTGAACTTCCTTAAGCCAGAATTCACACTTGGAGAATTTAGCGAATAGTTGTTCCTTCTTCAGAAGTTCCAGTGTCAAACAAAGGTGTTGCTCGTGATCGGCTCGAGACTTCGAATAAATAAGAATATCATCGATGAACACAATGATGAACTTGTCAAAATAAGGTTTACAGACCCTATTCATTAAGTCCATGAAGATAGCTAGGGCATTCGTCAAACCAAAAGGAATGACCGTAAACTCGTAGTGCCCATATCTTGTGCGGACAGCAGTTTTGGGAATATCTTCTTCGAGAACACGAAGCTGATGATACCCAGAACGCAGATCGATCTTGGAAAAACATGAAGCACCTTGCAGCTGGTTGAAGAGATCATCGATTCGTGGTAGGGGATATCGATTCTTGATGGTAAGCTTATTCAGCTCACGATAATCGATACACATTCGAAAAGATCCATCTTTCTTTTTCCCGAAGAGGACAGGAGCACCCCAGGGTGAAAAGCTCGGACGGATGAATCCTTTATCAGATAACTCTTGAAGCTGTTTTGATAACTCTTGCATCTCAGACGGTGCAAGACGATAAGGTGCTTTCGCAATCAGGTTGGTATTAGGAACAAGATCAATATGAAACTCGACTTGACGAAGTGGAGGTAAACTAGGCAGTTCATCGGGAAACACCTCTGGATAATCCCGAACAATCAGAATATCCTGAATACTCTTGCTCTTGCCCTTCTCCTCGGTGACATGTGCTAGAAAAGCAACATATCCTTTTCGTAAATAACTTTGGGCTTTTGTACACGACATAAGTTTCAAACCAACAGATGGTTTCTCGCCACGAACTTCTAGGACTTCACCAGTCGAAAGAGGAATACGAACGATCTTATCAAAACAAACCACCTCAGCATGATGTTTGGTCAACCAATCCATCCCAATGATAATGTCGAAACTTCCAAGTTGCATCAATGTGAGGTCAATAGGAAAAAGATGGTTATCGAGGTTCAACTGACAATTGCGAATAACAGAATCGAGTACAAGAGGTTTACCAGTAGCAACTTTGACAGATAAGAGTTTCCTCAGTTTATTTCTAGGCATCACAAGCAAAGGCTCAAATGACAATGAAACAAAACTTCTATCGGCACTAGAATAAAAAAGAACAGATGCAGGTCGATGATTAACAAGGAATGTACCATTGACAACCTCGTTGTCAGCTCGAGCTTCGTTTGCATTCAAGTTGTATGCTCGTCCACGAGTGGGATTCACATTCGCATTTGCATTCGGATTTGCATTCGGATTTGCATTCGCGTTTACCAACCTCAAACAGTTGTTGTGGAATTGACCCATCTCACCGCAATTGTAACATGAACCTGGTGGGAATCTAGCAGCATTCCCCTGAGCTTGTGCTGGAATCCGAGCAGCTTGATTCTGACCCAAACGACAAATGTTGGCCAGATGCCCAAGTTTACCACACGTAGTACACTGTTTACAGGCCTGTTTGGCAACATGATGACCATTGCATCGAGCACAGTGAGGTGCGGTACCAGCATACTGTTTCTTCGCAGGAGGTAGGGCTGGTGGGTTCTAAGCAGTAACAACAAAATTCTGGGAAGCCTTGCGCTTCCTCGACTTCTTAGAAGACTCACCTTTCTTACCCTTACCCTTTTCCTTGTCTTTAACAGAATCAGCTGACTTCTTCTTGTCACCCTTGCGGGTAAGTTTCCCTTTTTTGACCTGAGACTCGGTCAGTGTAACAGCCAACTCAATCGCCTGACGAACAGTAGTAGGATTATTGCCAGTCACAATGTCTTGTACAGAATCGGGTAAACCATTGATATACCTCTCTATTGCTTTCTCCAACGGGGTAACCATAATAGGACACAACAGACTAAGCTCCTCATAACGATCTGTATACGCACGATGTTCTCCCCCATCTTGTTTTAAATCATCAAATTCTCGTTCCAAAGCTCGAATCTCATGACGGTGACAGAACTCTTTCATCATGAGAGCTCGAAGCTCTTCCCACGTTTATGCCATCGCCACATCGGCACCCCTATCACGCATCACACCGTTCCATGTAAGAGCACGCTTCTCGAACAAACTTGATGCAAATTCAACCTTACACTCATTCGGACATTGCACATGTCTGAATGTGCTCTCCAAACTTTCAAACCATTGCAAGAGCGCGGTTGCTCCTTGAGACCTAGAAAACTTTAATTGTTTAGCAAAATTGAAAGTCTTGAAATTACACTGAGCATTATTGTTATTATTGTTGTTGTATAATTGATGGATCTGGGTTACTACGTTCGGAAGCACAGCAGCCATTTGTTGAGTGACAAGGGCTGTGACTTCTTCGTTATTTAGAGGTTGTGCATCACGTTGAGGAGGCATTGTCTAAAAGGAAACATGAGAAACGAGTGAGGTTGACAATTGGATAAACAAAAGAGGTATTGAAAACATCGACAAAACACAAGGAGTGCGATCATTTGTTCGTTACCTCGAACAAACAAACGATACGCAGTGACTAATCAAAGTAAATGGGTCAACATAATGAATCACCGAAGACATGCTCGCCTATAAGTGAACACTCACCCCAAGAGTTCCCAGGTAAGAGTGACTGGTCTGATTATGTGGATTTGTACGAACACTCTAGCCTTAGACAGAAAACTCAGGGTACATGCATTCACCCTTCCAGTTTGCACGTGTTCATATTATAAGACCCAAACTATGACGAGATTTTGAAAACTTAGAGGGTTCAAAACCTTATAACAAATCATTTACAAAGAAATGATTAGTTTTCAAAGCGGATTCGAAATTTGTGTTCTCATTGTGGTTATCACCTAAGAATAGGTGGCGGTATTGTTTTAAAATCTAAACGCAATTCTCCTTGCATTAGGGTCCTAGAAAGTTATAGTCTAGGTCAAAGCATTACTAATAACCTAATTCCCTATAACCATTGGCTCTGATACCAACTCTTCTGTCACACCCCGACCACGTAAAACAACAAATCGTGGCGGAAACGTCGGGGAGTGTTGTAACAGAATTATTGTTTCATAACCATGGATACAAAAAGTTTCATTTTATTGATTTCATTAAGTAATTTACATTTTCTTAACACAAAACAAATAAGTCACATATCGACTATCATTAGTATTATGTCACTAAGGTCTCGTCCAGATCCTATTTGACTCATGCATCCTAGTAATCAACATCAAGCAACATCACCTGAAACATATGTAAAAACAAAGTCAGCAAAGAAATGTTGGCGAGCACATAGGTTTTATGAGAGTATCAGATTCATGGCTCGTTTACATGTTGCAATACCTTATTAAAAACCTTGTTTTGAAAAGTATAGTATTGCGACATAATTAACCAACTCAAATCAAGCTGGTTATAATTTATAAAATCTTGTAGCCATGATTCTTAACCCCTAAAACATTTATTTAATTAATTCAAATTGTAAAACATCTCATAAAAACTCGTTAATAAAACTCGTATGGTTTATATCCTTTCGAAAACATCGTTAAGTGACATCGTTTCAAAATCGTTTGCCCAGTGAACTAAATAATGACACAAAATGTAATATGATAAGAGCACTTATATATATAAGATGTACCAGCGGCGTATCTACCATGCTTTTATCACATCACACCCGTCCCATTATCTAATCAACCCAAAACCAATCGTCTAATCAAATCGTTTATCTTGTTTTAATTATAAAAAACTACTTTTGGTCATCTCGCTAATAACATTCAAACCTTCGTGACTGGACTATCTCGCTTCTCGTATTAACAAACCACCAAAGGGTAAGTTAACTATCATCAGATTCAGTCATTACCCACAACCCCCACACATAACCATGGGTGCAGTCTGATAACGGGATTTGTCAAACCCTATGGTACCATAACCTAATACTGGTCGGTTCGGCCAAAATTAATGAATGTCATTCGTTATGTAAATACGTCCAACAAGTTCGTTCACATTATCGAAATCGTTATTAGTTTTATATAAACCATTTCAATCGTTTTTTAAACTATCGTTAAAACCTCGAAATCGTTTTAATACATATGAATCACCCCAAAATAATTGAAAACAGTAAAATAGGGGAACTATGTACTCACATGAAGTGCAAAGTATCCTCAATCAAAAGAACTTCAACAAACTCAAGCAAACCAGGGAAATTCAAATAGCACCTAATAATCGAATCACTAGTCAAATAATCGACACCTAAATCGGAAGATCGGACAGAATGAGGTCTTGTAAACCAAACGAGTGTTGGAACTCATGTGATATGGTTTAACAAAGTCTACATTCTAAATTGGAACCTATCCTAAGTGCTTTCGACCCGTTATGACTCATTAAGGTAACTTACGCTACTTTAACGCGTCGTTCGCGCAAAAGCACGTTCGAGACGTCTAACTAGTCCTATGACAAGTATTATATGTTTAAATATGTTGCATAATCAGTTAAGTGACAAAAGTTTAAGTTAGATATGCTTAAAATCCAATTATGCATAAAAAGGGTATTTTGGTCATTTACCTAAGGCATATAAACTACCTATCATACAACTAATTAAAGCTAAGTGACCTTAAGGTATAACCTCGGAAGGTTATTCCCTATACAACTATGGTCACTAAACTTGCTTGGTCGGATCCTAATTATCGACCAAACGGGTCTTGTTCGAAAGTCTAAGCGGTTGTTTAGACCGTTTGACTTACGACTCTACACAAGCACTAAACTAAAAGTGACAAGCTAAACATGCTAAAACATGTTTAGTTAAGTTAGAAAACAGGTTTTGATATCAAAACAAAGTGTTTTGATACCCAAGAGTAGTTTGGTTACAAAATACGCATGAATACGCATTTTGGCCGAAACTACGACTCGTCACTACGCCTAGTCAACGTGGTAATCAGTAGGTATAGTCACACGGGACTATAACCATCATGGTTACGCTCAGTTACGAAGTTCAACGAACTTCATGTTGACCAACTCGTGGTCAAAGCAGAAAGTCAAACACTGTTTGACTTTCGTGCTAAAAACGTATAAAAAGCACGAAAGAGACTTAGAAAGGGTCCAAGCTAGGAAGTTTGATCCAAGTTTGCTTATGAAGTGTTTAAACCTCAACTTAGAGCAAAATGAATCAAGTGTGAGTTGAAGTGAATGAAAGCATGGGTATTTATAGATTTTGGAGAACCGTTAGGATCGTTCCTCGCAAAACGTGCCTTGATCTAGACCTTACATGTGGGAACAAGGTATTTCTAAACCATGGGACACTCAAAACAAGCAAATGGTATTTGAAATCAGGAGGTAAAAACCATCAAAACATCAAATTTGGACTAGATACAATGAATCTGGTCATTTGGGCACTTTTTGACGCTTTTAAAGCTTCCAGAAAGCGATTTAAAGCTTGAAATCGGAATCGAATCACATCGTAAAATCATCAAACACAAATACACACATAATAATACCAAAACACATTGTTTTATTGATAATTGACATTGTTTTACATTGTACATCGATTACAGGACATAGTTGTCACATAATTAGTTTAAGTTAGATAATTAAAAACAATCAACCAAATTTCTGAATTTACTTTTGCAATTTAGTTTAATCTAGTTAATTAGCAATCCATTTAGATAACGCATATTCCACAAATTCCATGTGTTCGATACCCACTTACCGGTAACTATTAGTAGTAATTGGATAAATTTGATTGACACTTCGATCTCACGTCACCCATCACCAAGCACGTATGATGGTGGGCCACATATCGCATGATCGGAACGCTACTTCAAGGAAAACAAGTTCAATATCATGAACATGAAGTGGCTACAGAATGAATACCTCGAACGAGTTTCACTCATATTCCTAATAATCAGCGGTGAACTCAAAGAACAACAAGCCAAACAATGGTGGTAACAAGTCTACTCACGACTTTGTTTACCTACCGATTGTCTACATAGAATAAACAATGGTGGGAACAGGTTTGCTTATGACCATGTTTATTTGCCAATTTTTCTCATCACAACTCCTCACATTGT